>VZUI01038906.1:0-47313 GCA_013401135.1 Cettia cetti | reverse complement strand
AGAAGGGGTCACTGGGTTTATGGTTCTGTCTGCTGTTAATGCCAGAGTTGGTGTGGGTTGTATCTCTTGTTATACAACTATAGTAATAAAGAACTTTCCTTTTCCCATTCTTTGCCTGAAGGCCCTGTAATGTCAAAGTTATAACAATTTGGAGGAAAGCGGATTACCTTTTCTGTTCCAAGGGAGGTTCCCACCTTCCTTGGCAGACACCTGTCCTTTAAACCAGGACAGGTGTCCCCTGAGCCTCCTTTTCCCCAAGCTAAACAACTCCAGCTCCTTCAGTCACTCCTCACAGGACTTGTATTCCAAACCCTTTCCCAGCTATGTTGCCCTTCTCTGGACACACTCCAGCCCCTCAATGTCTGTTCAGAACTGGATGCAGCACTTGAGGTGTGCCCTCCACCAATGCTGAATAGAGGGGGACAGTCACTGCCCTGGTCCTGCTGACCACAGTATTGCTGATCCAGGCCAGGATGCCATTGGCCTTCTTGGCCAGCTGGACACAGCTGGCTTGTGTGAAGCCGCTGTCAACCAGCACTCCCAGACCCTCTTCTGGTTCCTTTTCTGTGTTCAACTAGTATTTGGAGTCATGCCTTCAGATAGGCTGGATCACGCTGATAAACAGAGAAGTCATTTTAGCATAAGTCAACTATAATTCCCTTAAAACCAAACAGTAACATATGTGTCTAAGTTACCTAAATTTGCTTCAAGAAGTTTCTTTCATACCAGTTTCTATTCTTCTGTGTCTGTGTCTCCAAACAGAAGAAACCAAAACTTACCAATGCTTAATTATTTATATATAAACATTTAAATCTCATCAGATTTACTTGGGGGCTTTATGAATTGTATGTAGGCAAAAATGTGTGACATTAGTATCAATTACATATCTGATGTAAAAGTATTCGAGACAATTCAAAATTAGTTTCCTGAATGTCCACTTTCTGTGACCCAAAAAACTTTCAGAAGAGAGTGTTAAAATGATTAAGTAACCATATCCTCATTCTAAAGGTGTAACACAATTGAACTCTGTATTTTATAAAGATCTGATAACCTTTACTGGCTCATTTAAATAGTCATCTGCCAAGCAAGACTATTAGAATTGGCACTACCATGTCATTTTAGTTGCCTTTTGAACCCTATAGCCTGTATTCATAGGAGGCTTCACATATGTTTCCACTTTTTGTCTCCAGTAGGAACATTAGGGCATGGCCAGAACAGCACACCTTAAATGCTGCATTCATTGCATTCCAGGTGCTTGAAAACAGTAATTTTCCACTATAATTTTCCACTTTCAAACTTAAGTAACAGACAGCAGTATTTTGTGACATAACATTCTTCACAGCAATTAAATGAGGTGAGGATTTTTCAAAGCTATAGCAATCATATTTTAATCTTAGAGATATTACACCTTTTTCATTATTTATACAACTGAAGTGGTATTTTCAAACTACCATAGTAATTCTACTGCAGTCCTCAAGAATTTAATAAATGCCTATGAATTAAATAGTCACACTTTCACTACTTGCATGGAGCTTTAGAAGATGCTTAGTGCAAAGATATGCCAGTTGAATAACTTAACATTTCAACCTACTACAGAATGTTGCAATTTAGGAGCTATTTCATAAAGTGCAGGCTTTGGAGAAGATACACAGAATGGTGTGTCCAAATATTTCATTTCATTACCTAAAGGTCTAAACTAGAGGGTAAAATTCTTTAAAAGATACATACCACTTCCATATGATGAAGAAATAATACACTCAGACCAATGGATATATAATTAATTACTGATCTCAGCCACCTACTACAAACTGAATGCATGAGTAATAAAAATAGAACAATGTCATCTTCTATCAGTACTCAAAGGTTCTGATAGCCAGTGCTTCATTGCTATCACATTGTCTAATTTAAGACCTTAATTGTTCATGCAATTTTTCATAATATTCAATCAAATACCAATAAATTTAGACTTGGGGAAAAAAACCCTGATGTCTAACACTTGCAGATAATAACTGAGTCGTACTAGACTAACTATAGCAGTTCTAGAGAACACTCAGGCAAACAATTTTACTGGTATTAAAGAGAAGTGTCCATAAAGTGATTACTCACAGTTTACCTCATTCAAGATTACAGGATTGCTCTTAATGTAGTTTAGTATGAAATTAGTTGGCTCCCAGCTATAAAAGGAAAATTGTATAAGAAAATCTCTACAATGTGCTTAGAAACTTATCAAAAAAACCCACTATGGTAACTAGAGATCAGGAGAGGAAGAGGGACAGAAGGGGAAGGAAGAGAAGCAGAAGAGAAAAGGAGAAAGGGTAGGAGGAAAGGAACTTCACAGAGATACAAACTGAACCATTGGAGCTGTTTGTGTATCCACACAGTAACCAAGTGTAACTGAAGCTGTCAGGTAAACAAAAAGTAGTTTTGCATCACTGCACTACCAGCACAACACATAAGTTTACTATGGGTTAGCTATAGCACAAGTAAGTAGTCTGTACAAATTTGAAATGCAACTTCTTATACTGCTGCTTCTGTTCTTGGAAATAATGATGGAATAGGCTGTCTTGGAAATGCTTCTGCAATCACTGGAAAGTAATAAGAGAATAGAAGCTGGACTGAGACAAAAAACCAGAAGCAGGTATCACCAAACAGGCTCCTGAATTAGAAGAGCAGCGATTTCTATGACAGCTTCTTAGAAAAAAGATGCACCTGTGGAGCTCTTTGTGCAGTTTTAAAAGCGATCATCACTGTACGGGGAAGCATTTGCCACTTACCCTCTGCCAGAGACATACAGCTGTGCTTACTATGGTGCATGGGAATCTCACAGTGTTACGTATTACTACTTTACTATGGAAACATGATAATACATGTTAATTTTAATATTTTTCATATTGAAAGACATGCATGCAAAAGGGCAACAATGAGAAATTTCCAGTTTAGAATCTGCCTTTCTTGAATGTTCAGTTTTGTGACACTGTTTTTGCAATTATATACTGTGTCTAGAACTGAACATCTACAATAAATTAAAAGAGGTTACAACAGAAAAGTATACATATTATGCAATATTTGCATTTCCTAATATCCATGCACTTTACTTGACTACCTTTACCCTCTCTGATTCAGACAGAAGAGCACAATGAAAGAAGTATGTACTCACTCTGCCTTTTGTTCTCTCATTGGGAAAACAAAATATTCTGCTTTTAACAAAATTGAAGTCTGTACATCTATAAAGATTAAGGCATTGTTTGTACAGAAGAAGACATAACGAACTTAGAAACAATAAGGAGGCATTGCACAGAATCCATTTTCAGTGCTGAAGACATGTACATCTTCAGTTAATTTCTCTTATTTTCCCCAGTTTCCTCCTAATAAAATTAGTATTTTGAAACACATAAATACTTAAATGTACATAAACAAAATAGCTCCTACACAGAAGTATTCCAAATAGCAGTTTCTTTTAAATTATGAGTGCTAAAGATCATTGCTAATTCTAAAACTGAAATATGAAAAAAATCTGATACTGACCAAGTAGGAGCATAAAAATCTTGTATTTTTTCCCTTGCTTTTTAATTTCTATTTGTCTTGCTTAAATTAAGTGGAGGAAAGGGGGTGGGATAAAGTGATATTAATTTTTAAATATAGAATTTGTGTTTTTCCACAGTCATATCCCTGTCAGTTATTTAACATTATACCTGCCAAATTAAAAGTTCACATCATCTCTGAAATACCACATCCAACAGTACATATGAAAATTCTCGTTTCAACTGTTGACTACAATAGTTTTGAAGCATTTTCTTCTCCACTCATTCAGAGTAGTCTAGCTTCTTGTTCTCAGTTGCAAAAAATGAAAACAAGAAACAGGATTATTATAGACTCTAACCTGAAATGCTGCAGCCTCTGGCCTGCCCTTCAGCCCTTCCTCTGAAAAGGTCTCCAGGTGCAGTTTGGGTAGCTCCAGGGTGAAGTCATTCGTGGCTGCTGCAGAACACGGCAGCAAGGCCTGATCTCTGACCTAAAGGGAAGAAAACAGCATCAATGGTAATTCCCCTTCAGACACATTAACTGGGATGAACTGGGTCCCCTTGAGCCCACTGAGTGGACTTGCATTGATCGCTGGACCTGAAATCCATGAATAAATTTAGGACTAATTGATTTTTCGTTGCAAATAAATCTCTAATTCAGAGTGCTGGGAGAGAATGTTAAGAAGAAAAAGCATCTTCCCCAGTCTGAAATGAGAAGAAAAGACACTAAGGGCTCTGTAGCCCAGCTAGCATACACATTTCACTGATCTGTCGCCTGAAAAAACCTCGTAAGAAACAGTAATGGTACTTCTAACTGAAACAAACAGGAGCTATGAAATTAAAAAGTTTATGTGATCACATCAGTGAGAAGCTGGCATGTGAGTTCTGTCTACTTTAGTATCAGTCCTCCAGAATAAGGTTCATTTAGAAACAACTCAGTCAAAAGTCAGAATAAAATGAATAATCCACAAATAAAGCAAAAATGAACTAACCTGTAGCTTTCCAATTAATAACGGGGAAGGGGGAGAATAGGAGGAAGAAAGAAATGCCTGCTTTTTGCGGGCTCGGTGTGTGACATAACGCACTAAGCGTTATTACTGGAGTTGAGCGCAGTTTCCAAGGAGCGGGCAGGCCGGGATGCGCAGCCCCAGCCGCCCCGCGCGCCGTTGGTGTCGCAGTGCCACCTGCCGGCCGCGCGCGGCAGCGCCGCCCGTGCTTTTGTCCTCGCACACGGCGCGGCACAGCGGGAAGCCCGCACCTGGAAGGTCCTGGAAGCGCGGCGATGCCCTGAATATCGCAATATGTCGTGCGCCTATCCACCAGCACGGACAGGCCACTGTACATATTTAACGCGCACCTTCCACAGCCACACCACTTACGTTCATACACCATATGACGCTACCACCCATTTTTCGTTCTATTTAATACAAAATTTACGTCTGCCTCCAGGAGAACTCAGTAGTCAGATTATATTCTAATACAGATGGATAGACAAACATGCAAATTTATATTAGTACAAACGAATAGATTAAATTCATTCACTTGGCATACACTGCATCTGTTGAGTAGCAACAGTAAATACTGCTAAAAATAATTTACTGTTTTAATGACCTAATACACAGTCTAATACTAAAACATATACTAAATATATACTAAAACATATATGGATATATTCTAAATACATGTAAATCAATAGCTATACCCTTTACTAAATACTATTTTAATAAATTTCAGGTTTTTTTAGAGGCTGCCTTGCCCTCAAGAATGCACTGAACATGTTTTAAAACATAAATCTATTCACTTTAAATCCCAGATCATTTTCTGTAACCACTTACAAAATTAGATTCTTGTAAAATGTTGATTATGAATGAACAGATTTCAAATAATAGAAGAGCCTTTGAAATCTACTCTGATTGAAAGAAGCATGTGCAAATCTACTGATACAAAGAAAAAGATATTTTATTCGTTCCTCTGTTCTGTGGGAATAGGGAGCCCTACATTTCCCAAGTTGACCTAAAGAATTCCTGTCAATACC
The DNA here is from genome assembly GCA_013401135.1 of Cettia cetti. NCBI lineage: Eukaryota > Metazoa > Chordata > Aves > Passeriformes > Sylviidae > Cettia > Cettia cetti. The sequence goes on along the minus strand of VZUI01038906.1, from coordinate 41,757 downwards.
TGTGGCTGCCAAACATATGCACTATGATGCAATTTTTATAACAGGAAAGGTCCTCTACACATTTTTTGCACACACAGTGCACTAGGTTCAGGATATACAGTCCTATGGAACAAACATACTCTCTAGAGTGTTCTGTCAGCATGTGTAATTCTGGTCAGATGTTAACCTTGCTGAATATACCAAAATACATTGCTTTAAATACACACGCATGCACACACACACACACACGCACATACTTGATTTACATTTTTATAGCCTATATATACACCAACTTTTCAGTGTCTTTGCTGCCAGTATTCACACAGATAAAAGAAAACATTAATGTGGATTAAGGTACTAAGAATTTATCAACATCAAACCACCAGTGTTTTGCCTTCTACCCTTCTGAACCGTAGTCAATAGATCTAAATATTTTACTGCACCCTGGCCAATTCATTGTTTGATGTTTAAAAACTCAAACAGAATCAAAGAAAATTTATTAAATTTCAGCCCCCAAATGAGACACTATTAGCTTTGAAAGTCAAGTTTAACTGCGATATTGATGATTCTCTTTTTTCTGTGACAAAATTCACAAGGGAAATCCCTATGTCAAAGTACAAAAGCAGATTGCTAATACTAGGGGGAAAAAAACAATGTATAAGCAATGTAGGTATAATATATACACAATACAGACAGCAGAAGTCCTTTTAACCCTATTAGTTTCAAACTCTCTCTTTCATTATTTGGGTCTGACACTCACTGAACAATAAAATATAAACCCCATATTTAAAATGGCTGCATTGTGGTAAACAAATGTTAATAATATCACCACACCAGTAAAGTATGTATTAGCTTCTTAAAGAGTATTATTTCTGATATGAAGATTCGCAATTTAAAAAATAACCCAAACAACATTTTCTTGTGTTTGTAAATGCTTAGACTGTATAGAGTACATCTCATTATCAGTATTCACACTGAGAAACTGAAAATTAAGACAGATTTTTCCTTTGAAAAATACTCCTAAGGGGTCAGGAAAAATTGTAAGAACAAAAGACTGGGTGTATGCTGTACAAATATCACTATATTGTTTCACTAGAAGTGAAAACATTCCAAGTTGCCTGCCTATTCAAGGACTGGAAAGATGTAACAGCCATGCCTACATGGAATCATGTTGGAGAGGCCAAATCTGTATGAAATCTTAGTAAAGAACTAATTTAATAATTTCTGTCTATTGGCTTTTTGAGATCCAGAAACAAAACAACAGGAGTTGGGAAACTGAATTTATTTTCTCATTCTCTAACGCAGTAAAAACAATACATACATACAAACTTACATTACAGAACCATGAGGCAAAGATAAAATGGGTAATTTCATTTCTTTTTTAAAAGACGGTTTTTTGGAAGATCAACAGGCAGAAGAACCATCCTATGTAGTTAAGTTTTAAAATGAAATTTCAGAGCTTTTTTGTATTTAATGACATTTCTTTTCCTCCATATGAAATCTAAAGCAAGACCATTTTGTCTGAAAGGTCTTCTGAAAGTAGAGAGCTTTATACTAAAATCTAAAACACCTAATCAGCTAATCAGGCTTATTGCAATGATTAAAAATATCTAAAACCAGTTTCACTTCCCTATACTCTAAAGTTAATATAGAGAAAAATTATATTAGTTTATGTTTATCCTGTGTTAGTGAAAGTTTTGGCCATTTCTTTGGCCATTTTGGTAAACACAACTTTAGCTGAGACTGTGAAAAGTTGCAAGAGTGATTTTGTACAGAGTACAGCTAAGTATTGTGAGAGCACGCTTCTAAATATGATCATTACATTTTTCAGTTTAGACATATATAAATACTATCTGAAAACAGGCAAAATCACAAATGGATCCACACTCTACTACAATACTCATAGCATTTTAAAATAAAGAAGAGTGACTTATGACAGCATTTAACTTTTTAATTAATTAGGAGAGCAACAAAGAAGACAACACTATAGCTGCTCAATTTAAAATCAATAAAGTACTCATTAATTCAGATCAAAGCTGAAACTGAATAATAAACTGAAGTTACGTTATTGACCGAACCAAAGTGCAGAATTTGATGGGCTAATTCTACATGTCCAAAAATGAACTCTAAAATTTTCGGCTGCTCAAGATCATAACAGTTTTTTCTACAGTCCACTCTGGTGCTCCCCTGGTTTTTCTATGCACAGCTTGATGTCGTATATCCAGTTATGGCAATAGAGACATGGTACTAAATGCTAGCAAGTTGTAAATGGTATTAGAATGTGCCCAGCCCTTCCTAATGTCTTGTCCCAGTTGCTATCTGACTGGTACAACAAACCTGAGATTTTAGTTTTCATTTTGTTCCTAATTCAATGATTTCTTATGGTAAAAAGAAAATAAAATTATTTATGGATATAAACGTCACAATGAAAGCCATATATAAGAACATCTTATATGTTCAAAGTTCACTCAACATTAAAACTCCCTCTTTTTGGGGCTTATTTTTCTTCAATTTCCTACTACTTTTTAAATAGCATATCATCTGCAATTTAAAGAGCAGAACAAGATCTACAAGATCTGATTTGATGATAAGCAAATGGAAAACAATGATATAATTTGTTCGTCTTTGAGATGACCATATTGCTGATATAACGAGCCGCAAATACAGAGATCATTCTAAAAGAGTACAAGCAAAATGGTTTCTACCACACTGCTAAACACAGACAGACAAAATGAGTTTAGAACTTTTTAAAGTAGAAGAAAGCACTTTGAATGCAAATCTTAGTCTTAACCACAGTCTTGCAAGTATGTAGCTTATTTAGCTGCAAAGTGCCCATACCTCCAGAGCTGCATTGAGAGTAGGGGCCATATTACACAGGTTAAGAACATGTACATCTACCCATGGGAAGCATTTTAACAGAAGTTAGTTACATAGTAACTGCTTTGAATGAGCAAATCTTTGTTATAGTGTTATACAAATGATCCTAGAACTAAGAAGAGTAATAAAAAATATATATACATTGTTGGATAAAATTAAACCTTCATGAACACTTCCCATTATTTTGTGTTTAGTATGAATTAAGTTTTCTTACACAAGTCAATATACAGGAAGCACGTTGCACCAACAACAATACTGCATAGTCTTGATAACAGTAAGTTGTTGATACAGAGTATTTTCCTCATGATACATTCATATAGTTTGGGGTCTCTAAAAAACAGTGATCAACCTAAGTGTTACCCATTTATGGGAATACAGACCCCAAATTATTTGCTGCAGGATTTGGCACAAGTAATATTCAAAGAAGTACATCCCACAGCACCGTGCCAGATCATACAGTCAATCTCTTAATATTGGTTGCACTTCTATCAACACAAGTCTGCTCTGAAAGTAATGAAATTACTACAAAAAAAATTCATCTTATTGAATGAGGGCCTATATAATTTCAGATACAATATTTTCCATCAGAATGTTTCAGCAATCAAGGTTTTCAGCACTCCAGAAGTAAACAGACTACCTGTGACAAGGCTGTTATCTCAAACTGAAGGCACTTTAAATCAAGCACCTAAAAACTGGAAAATTACAGGTACTTGTTACATGGCCTTCAATCACAGTTAGGTTTGAGCAGTAATTAAAAGCCATCAGATCATTGCATGTTCATTCATCAGAAGAAGAAATACATCCTCAAATCCAAGGGTCTGACTTCTGTTGATAGTGGAGGTTTAAATAGCATTTTGACATACTTTAGTGTAGGTGGCCATACATTGTTGGGATTAGTTATACTGAATATTTACCTCAATAGAATAACTACTGAAAATTTCTGTGTTAGTATACTGATTCAGTAACTATCCTTTCTGATTACTGGCATTTAGTTACAAAACATGCCATTTCATAGGTGGCTTCTAAGAGAGCATCAATTACTACATAACAGTGTTTGTGTAAGGAGATAAATCTCATTAAACTGATGGTTTGGGTGTGCTTGGCTTTTTTTTTTTTTTTTTTCTTTATTTTTGTCTTTTTCTTTTCCCCTTGAAGACTAGTCAAGATTATGGAAATTAATTTTTAGACCAGAGTACCATACCAGACTTACTTACACGATTAATTCAAACTTTCTCATATTACTACATACACACACTACATGGTCTTTTGCATAAGATATTAATGTGATCCAGAGTCGGTTTTTTGCAAATGTTGACCACAGCACCTAAGCTTCTCTGTAGCTGCAAGATGTGCACTATAATACATCCCCTATGAAAAGAAGTCAGTGACCTTGGGCTGAAAATGAACCTATGTCTGGAGAAAATAAGTTATTGTATTCAAAAATTCCACAGTTCTCCAAACAAGGATTTCTCCTGAAGGCAAATTATACACAAGTATTCAGCCTTTTAAAAAAACCCCTAAACCCAAAAAACCAAAAATCCCACATCAAACAACCAAAGCAAACAAACAACACCCCCCAAATAAAAACAAACAAAAAAATCCTAAAACCAACAAAGAAACCCAAAAGATAAAGACAAATGAATTCTGAAATTAGTTATTTAGATATGTCCAAACTGAAATCAGTTAAGCACATGCATATGACATTCGGCAATGTCTTATCTTTACTTTGTGAAGGTTTTTAAATCCCTCTTGAGCTGGAGTACCATTTTTAGCTTGGCTAGGTCAGAATGACACTGAACAATATGAGTGATGACACACTAGACAGCTATATGGACAGAGTTGTCATCAGCAAGCCAGCTGTGCTAACACCTGTATGTCCTGCACAACTGATCTTTAGGAACACAGATCAAGAAAGTCATATTGCTAGGAGGGGAAACAAAAGTCATTCATCAAACAGTGAAATGAAGAAGCACTCATTTGAGATGGAAGAGGAGAAAAAGCAGTATTTTTACTTAATTTTTTGCTTGCCACAGAGAAATAATAGCTGATGTCCTGCTGTAAATTTCTTACAGGAGTTATTTAGAATTTTAACAATCTAATGGGGGGGGGGGGTGTTGTGATTTTTTGCATGTACACATACTCACTGTTCCAATAGGCTTGTGATAGGGTCAGTTAAGAACAACCCAGGACCAGAGTGACAGACTGACTTTGAGCACACACAAGCAGGCTTCACTCTTAATATTAATGTGTCTAACACATAGAAAACCATTTAGAGTTTCATTAGGTTAGGCAAAAAAACCCCTGAGATCTCTAAAACAATGGCTTTTAAGTAATTACTGAAATAACTAAATAATATGATGGACAATAGATCCCAGTTAACTGAGAGAAATGTGGCTGATCAGTATACCTGAATGTGTACCTACTGGATATCTACTGAAGTCTGACTGAGACAGCTAACTTAAGTCTCATAACTGTTCTCTTCTTCCAGGATCTGATCAATTTGTGGTCTCCTTGCTGCAATTAACAATTATTGCCACTTACACTGAGTGTTTTTATCAATGTAGTCACTTGTATATGGACTTAAAACTATTGTAAATTAATTCCTTGCATGCCATAAAACTGACAGCATAAGGAAATGCATTTGATTGCTATGGACCACAGCAGAAATAACAATCTACTGCTACAAACTCACTAACCCTCAAGTATTCAATGGCCCCACCCCATCTCCAACTGTATTACAAAACTGTATTATACGTGCTGTGTATTATATGTGCTGTATCATAAAAAAAACAAGCCACTAAATTAAAGAAATATAGCTCTGTCTTTGTATTTTTTACAAATACATAATGGGATGGATGATACAGTGTTCATTTTTTTTTTTCAACTGATAGAATCATGGGACCCAGACCTCATAAACAGGGTTCAGAGGAGACAACAGGGGTAGCAGTGAAGCAATGAAACACAGCAGTGGAAGGAATTCAAGGCACAATTGCTCACAGGTCTGCATGGAAGTTATTCTGCTAGCTAGCATACGAACCTTTCAATCAGCAGAAATGAAGTGCACTACAGAAGTGGACGAAGAGTAATTTATCCAACCAAGTGCCGGAAGTAAAGGAGCACACTGATCCCTGGTGTGTCCCAAAGTGTCAGAATGAGTAGACTGCTAGATGGTATTGGGAAAGAAAGTGAGTATGTTGTATTTTATTAACCTGCCAAAACGGCCAAATCCTAAGCAGCCAAGACAGGCTGAAAACTATGACAGACTAAGCTTGTCAAGATTTTGATAGTGTTGAGTACAAGGAGAAACAAACAATTTTCTGTCGCTGTGAAGGCTGGTTCGCTAGAATGACTTCCCATGGTGTGTAGCACAGGCTACATGTAGAGAACAGGGACTTATTTAGGCAGTCTGAAAAGGAAGCAGCTATAGCAGTGTACCAGGTGCAGCCTCTGTGAGGAGTGATGAGTGCAGGACAAAGTTGGTTCCAGACACCTCTGGTTCCAAACGCATCACAGGCCACAGCTAAGCCGCACAGCCCTGCTGGCAGCCCCTCTGTGAAAAAAAATTTAAGAATGAGAAAAACCACCATGCAGGGAGAGAAGGAGGGAAGAAAAAACCTGAATATCAAAGAGAAGAAGTGGGGCAGAAACACTTAAGGCACTGGATTAGGTATTTTCCCATAGCAGGCAGAGAGGACTATGCTGGAGCATATACCCACACCATATTCCATGAAGGATCCCATGTCAGAGCAGGTCCAGGAAATCCTTCAGAATAGCTCCCAAAGGAATTGAAGTCCATGGAGAGTCCACACTGAAGCAGATACTCTTGAATAATGGCAGTCCACATGGATGGCCCAAGTGATGCAGGGACACAGCATAAGGAGGTAGAACCAGCAGAGAGGAGTTGCTGTGGAGTGACTGCAAACCCCTGTGCTTCATGGCATGAGCAGAGCAGTCACAAGTGAAACTGAGACTAAAAGGCAGCATAATGCTAATTTTTAAACTGTTTCTACATCTCAAAATTTACTTCAAAAAAGAAATTTAAATAATTTCCCAAGTCGGCTGTTTCACCAATGATGATAACCACTATGCAATGTCTCCATCTAGGTCTCAACACATGAGCTTTCTCATCCTGTTTTGTCCCTCCATCCTCTTGAGGAGAACTCAGAGAGCATCTGGATGGGTATCTGGCTGCTGGCCAAGGCTAACCTAAAAAAACCACTCAAACTGAGGAGCAATACAAGGGGAAGGATGAAGATTTTAGCAGAGATAGTGTAAAGTTATTTCTTCCTCTGATGGGATTACAGGATCACAAAATCACAGAATATTCTGAGCTGGAAGGCACCCACGAAGATCATGAAGTCCACTCTTAAATGACTGGCACATACAGGGCCCACACCCTTGGCATTATTACCATAATTAACAGATTATTAACTACACATATTAAAGAATCCAGTTATAGAAAATCAATAGATCTAATGTCTCTTTATAGTGTTTATACAACCAGAATATTAAGAAATAAAGAAGAAATTAGTAACAGAATACAGTTTATCAGCAAGCATAACAAGGGTTTATTTATAACAAAAATAATCTCAACTTTTTGAGAGGAAAGTGTTTCAAGAAATAACTTATTTTTCATACATAAAAAGAGGCCTGTCCATGGGTTTTAAAATAAGACATGTTCTTTAATGATTTTTATTTTTATTAGAAGACTTTTAAAGAAATTCTTTATGTTTGAACTTCAAACATAAGATGGAATCCATAGATGGAATTCCTTTTCATCACTCAGTAAATTTTTATTTATTTCTGTTATAATTTTTTCTATTACCTTTTGGTCATCTTCAGTATTTTGAGAATAAAACTGAACTAAGCTATAATCCTCTTGAGGTCTCTGTCCTTGGTGATATTCTGTTTTGATTTTTTAAATTTGTTAAAACATCCACTTCGCATTTAGGTATTTGTTCATAGTATTTAGATGGTATAAGATGAAGAAAGGTCTCTATCAGGAACTTCTGTAGAAATAATTCAGCTCCAGGAGTAGGATAAAGATAGTTAATGTGATATGACCCAGGGAAGGCAAAAAATAACCTTCTAAAGAACAACTTGTAATTTATGAAGGACATGAAACTAGTTGCTAAAAATATTTTCTGTCTTAGCATATCCATTGCTCAAGAGCTTCAACAGTTATGCTTCATAAATATTCATTAGGATTAAAAAGGTAGCTCTGCAATGGTCTTGAAAGAATCATTCTGGGCACAAGCATGCCCAAGCACTTTTTGGCAAAGTCAAATGTATGATACTAGGTGTTCCATCCAGTCACAATGTGGGGCAGAAAGGGGTGTAAATGGTCCACGGTCTAGGGGTGTATCAGAAGCATGCAGAGATCATTTCCCTTGGCTCTTATTTCTCTTATTTTTTTTTCTGAATGTTATATCTCAGTATACCCAGAGGCAGGTGATCTAGTACCTACATCGCTGACTTCTGGAATTCTTGTAGGCATTCCTCTCCATAGAGAGGAATGAGGTCACTTTAATGGATCAGAGTATATACTGTCTTATTCCTGAGTCTAACTAAGATTAGTAAGGATGTCTATAAATCCCTCTGAGATCTATAGGTAAAAATCTAGCATTATGATTAATAATACAGAACCTGAAAGGATGCAGTGAAATTTTGTGGCTGTTTGCTCATGAATACATCAACACAGAAATATCAAAACCTTCAATTTCAAACTACCGTAAGTAAAGCTGCAGCTAATAGTAGTACTTTAACTTCAATTGATTCTGAACTTTACCCATTTTCTTTTGATTCTTTTCTTAAAACAAAAGTAATTCCCAGACTTGCTGGTGGAGAAAGAAAGTCTTATGGTTCCTTTACTAGTATGTAATCCATTTCTTCGTTTTCTGATTTTTTACTGTGTGAGAAACCCTTTAAGAACAACAGTGGAAACTTTATTGTTTACACATAAGCCATATTCACTAATGCTAAGTAATTAGTTACCATTATGATGTAGGGTTTACATATCAGATACTTCCCAAACAAAATCAATAATTTCCCTTTGTTCTTCTAGGAGAAACAGTATGTCAAATTTTGAATGATTTACAATCAATTTTTTTTAGTTCCTGCTGGAAGAAGCATCCTGACATTTCTAATTCTTATGTTTTCTTCATTCTTTAGGTTGACAAATCAGAAAGGATAAATTATTTTGCTACTCACTAATGTGCTGTGTGGGCCTAACAACTACGTACATCAAGAATTAAGAAGCAGTATGATAACTAAGATTTTCAGAGTAAGATGGCTGTTACTCATTCATTCACTGCATCAGGTTAATTAGTATTAAGCATCTGACCTTCCCCAAAACACTTCAATCCTTGTGCATACAACGGCATTGCTTTCAAAACCAAAATGTAACCTTGCAATCCAGAACAACAAATTCTGAATGCCAAGGCCATTAAATGTATCTCTTACTGCAAAAACACAACACTTTCTGCGTGACAAATTTTTAAGCTTAAAAGAATGAAAAAGTATGAAAAAGGTAGGGGCAAAAAGCAAGACAGTCTCTACCAGAACAGTTTACTGTACCTAAAACACAGTTTTATGTTCTGTCACTTTCTTGAACATTACAGGAAAGAAAGACTAGAAAAAAGTATCTTAAAATTAAATTAGTTTTGGTGAACACAGAAACAAAAATGAGGACTAGATTCCCATGTTGCTGTGAATTCAAGATGTGATAAGGGAAATTAACACTCCAAGGTAATAAAAACACTTATTTTGCTGTGTGTTGCTCTAGACTAAAACCAGTTATAAAGCAACTAGAGCTACAGTTAAAAACATTCCTTTTTGCCTAAATAATTAATATACAAGCTTTGTTGGACTTTCAAATAATGCTATGCCAGGGTAAAATTGTGCAAGTCAAAGATACTACTTCAGATTATTACTCAATTTAAAAAATGTCCTAAAAATATCATCAAAGTTTCTGACTACGGGTTACAACTTACTGCCTTTTCCTTATGCTTTATCATGTATCAAAGACTAAAGAAGTATGCACAAAGTCATATGTTTTATGGCTACCATGCATGTGACACCACCATGCACGTGACACCACCTCTGACTTACACGGCACAGATTTAACTCCACAAAAATTGTCAGCTGTTTGGATTTCAATTGTCTTCATCTGGTAACCACAAATAGTGCTCTCAGTGATTAAGGGAAGGAAAGTGGATTTTGTAGTAAGTGTTGTGGTAAGGAATAAGTTCATATACTAAAAAAGTGTATTTTATTTCAATTTTTAAAAACCAGTTTATTGAAATAAAAGAAGTTAAAGGTGGAAATAAACTCTAAGAAAAGGAAGCCACCTTGCAATTTCTACTCCTCTACTCCTGAGCAAAAGCAGTGGTAAAACTTTGGTACGTTTAGAAATAGCAATCAGAGGAAACAATTAAAATTCTTACCTTATGAAGAGTGTCTTCTACAGCTTTCATATGACTAATGATCACTTCTCTGTCTCTATTACAAGAGAAAAAAAAGAGATAGATTATAGAACTGAAACTCACCTGATTTAGAAATTAATTTTCTGCTACTTTTTAACTATTTTGTCTTTTCAAATAATTGTTGATAACTCAAAGTGTTATTTTTTGTCTGTCCTTTTCATATCCCCAATGCAAACCTTAAAAAGTAGTTCATGTACCACTATTTGGCATATTTCCATATGAAATTTGCTTCTTTGTGGACTATCAATTAAACTAGCTGTAATTGCAGGTATATTAATGAACAACTATCATGTTTTTGGAGAGTTTTAGATGTAAAAGGCATGTTGAATGGAATTTTCTAGCAGGAGGAGAATATATTCTTGTACATTTCTAAACGAAGTCCAGCCAAGGATCCTATCCTTACAATAGGGAGATTTGGAGAATGAAACAATTCTCTAATGCCCTTTTGTAGACTAGGGATTCAGTAAGAAAGACAGCTCTCATCAGCTATGGTGTCATGAAAAATCTTGGCCTCAACTCATGATTGACAGAAGTAGAATTGAAGTTGCATAACACCATATGACTAAGGAGAAAGGACAACATGACCAACAAAACACCATAGGAAGTCAAATGGAATCCATGCTGGAAAATTAAAAAAGCTAATTCACCTCAGTATTCCAGGACTGTCTCTTATTTTTCCAGCCATATGTATATTTCATTTGAGCTTTCACAATACCTAAACCAGAATCCATAGAATCAGCATGATTTAGGTTAAAAAAACCCCTTAAGATCATGGAGTCCAACAATTATCTCAGCACTGCCCAGCCCACCACTAAACTGTTTTCCCAAGGGCCACTTCTACACATCTTTTAAATACCTCCAGACTCCACAATTTCCCTAGGCAGCCTGTTCCAATTCTTGACAACCCTTTCAGGAGAGAGTCTTTTCCTAATATCCAATATAAACCTCTGTTGGTACAACCTGAGGCCATTTCCTCTTGTCCTGTCACTTGTTACTTGGGAGAACAGTCTAAGCCCCACTTCACTACAAACTCCTTTCAGGCAGCTGAAGCAGTAAGGTCTTCCCTCAGCCTCTTTTTCTCCAGTCAAAATCGTGGCATTCTGCCCCATGGAATAATAGCTGTTTTCTCATTTCTTGATTCATACTATCTCAACAGAAAATACAGGAAGGTGGCCAGAAGTGTAGAACTGGCTTTTACATTCCTAATAAAACCACATAGACTTTTCTTTTTTCAGGATCCTGCCATTCTTTGGCCTAGATTGACGGGGTACTTGGTTGCTGGCTGGGGTTAAATCACAATACAGAGAATCACCAAAAGACTGTTGTATTTTTGTCAGGTTCACTGTTTCAGACACTTTGATTAATATTGCTTCTTACTTAGGAGGAAAGGGGAAAGAACTGCTAGCCACCACTAAAAGAAAATCACGACAGTCATTCTCAGAACAAACTAGACATCTCGCTATCTTTTACAGCTCTACAAAAATTTAGGAAAGGAATTGAAAGACACCCATGCATTGCCTACAATCACTTAGGTCATGGAATAGATATTAAAATAAGATTTTTCAAATAAGGCCATAGTCTATGGACCAATTTTGCATACATGTTCCAAAGGAAGAAAATTACACTTGCACTTGTTATGAAGAGTTGGTAGAACAATGACTGGTTTGGGAATTTTCACATAAAAAAAACCTTTTCTGAATATAAGAATGGCCATAGGGAATGATCCTTACTGGAGTGCATAAAATAGGTTGAGGAGAAGGCTCAAAAAGGATAAAATGGAGAAGGCTTTTGAGAACACATCCTTCTTTGGGTCATAATCTGCTTTGATACACTTATACCAAATAATATTTGTCATTTTAATTAGATTGTTAAACATATCACTGATAACTATATTAATTACATTATTTCGCTGGTGTATAAGCCCCTTAAAGCTTCTAAGCTATTGTTCTTCAGAGGTCAAATCTACCCCAGGTATAATGAGAAATTTTAATTTTAAATTGAACCTTTTTAAAATCTTGGCCATGGACCAATAATATTCAAAGTGCATACTACTGTAACAGTAATAGATAACAAAGTCTGAAAGGATTTATAATTTTATCTGACTATATAACTCTAAGAGGTTAGTAATAATCTCATTCAAGTCAATGGAACAGCTTTTGACTACCAATACTTTCAAAAATGGTCCCTGAACATTTCCTTCCACTCTTCAAGTTATAGTATAAAAAGGCATGGGGCTTATATCTAAACCCAAAACTCTCTGAAATCAGCAGAAATATCTATACTATTCCACAGATAAGCCTAGGTCCAAAATTAGTTTCAGCCCCTTTAGAACAAACAATCATGAATTTGTAGCACTATTAGGGATAACTACAGAAAACATAACATATAGTATCTTGAACTAACAGTTTTCTTTTTCGAAGACGATCACTGAATTTCAAAGAGAGGCAGATGTACTTTTGTTTTCTAGCATTACATTAGGCAGGGCTAAAACCCTGTGCATGAAAGTAAGAATTGATCTTTTGTCCGTTTTAAGTGATCTCCCCAAGGTCTCAGTGCTCACTTCGCTGCCATGCAGAGGGCACTCTCTGCATCACGGATGCTCTCGCTCAGCCAACGCTTGTCCTGCTCCAGCTGGGTAAGAAGTCTATTTTGCTGACGCAGAAATCGATCTCTTCTTCTCAGCTCCATCGTTGCCTCAGAGAGACTCTGCAAGCAGACAGAAAGCAGAGTTACTTGTCAGCCCAAATAATTAACTTCAGTTTATGCCATAGGCTATTAAACAAAGTGGAAAACAGACTGACTGTGTAGTAGATTTGGACCATTGCATACTAAGTTTTTATGAATTCTCTAGCAAAAACATAACTGACTCAGAACCCCCCAGTTTTTAGTGTATTGACTATGTACAAATATATTCATAAAATAAAATGATTTTTTGATCAAGCAGGGACATACAGTATGCTACAAGTACTAAATTTACAAATACCAGATCTAAACATGAAGGAAATAATCAAGAGTACAGCTTTAAAGAACACAGAATATTCTCAAAATTTAATGTAAAGTAAACATTAAAGAAAGGAATTCACAAAGGAAGGGGATTGACACTAAGCATATATTTAAATATTCTGCACTGTTCAGAAATTTCAGTAGAAAAAATAATCTCATATTCTCTGTTAGTGCATCAAATAAAATTTATTTTATGGTGCTTTCACTATTTTAACATTGGTTTCCTAATATGCAAAATAGTATTTTTATTTTTTAAACATTTCTCTCTGGTTTAGAATTAACACAACATGCTTTAATCAATTGAATTAATCCAATAGATGAAAAATAGTACACAGGGCTAATTAATACAGAACCTGGCTGTTTGCTACTCCTTTCAGCTGGGATAAATCAATACATTTATAGACTGGAGTATTAATAATTTGATTTAATAATTTGTTACATGTTACATTTTACTTACAGCTGTTAATTGCCTTTTTAGAAAGAAATTATAATAGGTGGTTATAAACATTCTTTTACACTTAGTGTATTTCCTGATAGATTCTAGGCTTCATAGTTGCAAGACCGAGCTCTTGCACACCTTTTTTTCAAAATTTATGGGTATATTTTCTGCTTAAATTCTAAGAATGTTCTGTGTAATTTGTACTCAGTACTTGTCCTGGACTGTGGAACACGGAGATGGTACTAAGCTCTGGATGAGTATGAAGAACAGGATATACAAAATGCTGATAAAAATTTGGAGGGCACTGAAAACTCAACTAATCTGAATAAGTTTCAGACCTCTTTAAGGGTCAGAGGCACTTCAAGAAGCATTATGATAGAGAAAATACCTATAAAATAGCAATCTACACCACAGGGCTGCACAGTCCTGCAAAATAAACAGTAATCTATGGACCGGCATAAATCTTCTAACATTCCTAAAGAGAAAAGGCAAACAGTTACTTCAATGGTGGTGTGTTTTGAAGGTACAGCACCATTACTTGAACTCTTATTCAGGAATTTACAAAATCTAGGCTGAAATTAATCACAACTGTATGAAAAAAATATTGAAGTTTATTTAAGAAACTCTAAACCCAGAATGTTAATAGTATTCTTGTTCAAATGACTCCAGGTTGAATAATTCTGTTTTTACTCTTCTGTCCTTATTTTCAATTAACAATTGATGTATTTCCCCTAAGAAATGATAAACACACAGATAGTATTCATCCACTGCATAAGGATGTTCAAAACCAGAAGTCTTGCTTTCAAAAATGCTATCCTAAAGCCACTGGCAGCTATCAAAGCTCTGTCTAAACAGATGACTTTGTGAATTATCAGATTTTCAGAAATTTTATTTCCAAGAACCCAAATGTGAATTAGCGTGGATAAGAGGATCCATCTCTAATTCAAAAAAAGCGAGCATTATCTTCTTCCAACGACTGTGTTTACTGTTAGCTTTCAACATTCTGGAAAGAGTTGTGAAAACTAAGTCAAGTAACCCCCGCCCATATTCACACCTTTGATAAACAATATTTGAACACAGAACAAGGTCTCTGTTACCATTGTTTGGTCCAACCCAGTTTCCCACCTGATTGAAAAACCTGATTTTAAGTAGTTTCTGCTAGTATTTTGATGCAAGAAATTTTTGATGTAGATGCTGTCGAATGGACTTTGGCCCCAAGATCCTAATAGTCTAAAAGAGTAGAGAAAGACAGGATAATAGGAACATTATGCATGTTTATTTTGTTTTTATTATAGCTATCCATCTGCAGGGGTTGAAGACTTGTCAGCTCCCACATAAATCTTTAATTACTGACCACAAACAGTGAAAAAGACCCACTAGTTAAAATCTTCTGTGAGCTGCTATACTCATCTAGGTTACTCATTGCAAGCACATGACTACTAATAAGGCAATAGCAGGGCCTAACTTTTTTAAGGGGCATGGTCAGCAATCCATGCTAGCTGGTGATGAAGCAACATAGAAATGGTTAAATCAAGTATCTCACTGAAAAGCTGCTCTATTATATTCAAAAGAAACTCCATTATTTACAGAAATCTCTAAAGGATTCAGACTTTATCTACTAGTAATATTGCAATATCTAAGCAAAACAGAAACTGATTTCAGCTCCAAAAGCAGTTTCAGCAATTACTTGAAGCTTCTTGCTACTGTGGGTTAAAGTCAAGCCTTGGAAATGTTCAAATGCAGTGTGGTGTATTATAAAATAATGGCTGGTAAGCCTCTTTTTTTGCTTCTTCAGATTGATCTAATTAAAACCCTTGATAAACTTTATGGACTCTAATATTTCCAGCTGAGTGACTGAAACCAAGAGGGTGTGCCTCAAGGCAGCAAGGCAACAATGATAAGCAGCAGGTTAGCCACTAATTTCTCAGCTAGGGTAGATTGTGAAAGTGTGATGTTCTGATATCCAAGAAAGTGTTCAGGAGAGAATAGGATAAATCAAGTTTAATAACTCTGCTCCTAATTGTTCCCTCAATGCTCCACTCTAATTACTTGGAGAACTCTCCTGACTGTCACCTGATATTAAGTTGTTGGAGGCTGAGTGTGGAGCAGTGAGATAATCAATAAACATTTAGTGGGGAGAAGAATGAAGATCCCGTTAAGCAGTGGGAACCTGCAGCACCCAAAGCCCTTCTGCTCATGAGAAAACCTATGGGAGACCCATAGTGATTGCAAAGCAATAATCCAAAGCACTGGTTTTAGGCTTTGAGGCCTTTAGGCAACAGTACATTTGAGAAAAAAAGGTTAACACGGTCACCCTAATTACAGCCCATTTTCACATTCTTCATATATAAGCAAAGACAAGCCAATTAGGTAGAAAGGAAGATAAGGGAAGTTTTATTTGTATACTAATTAAACCCCTGATGAAATTAAAGGAAAAACATACAGCTCTGTAATTGTGTCTGAGAAAGGTCACTTCAGGTTCAGTTATCAGAAAAGCACAGCCTTGAGATATTTCATTTAATCCACAATATAGCCCTTATTTTGCCCCCCAGGTCTTAGTATTTACAAAAATAAGAAAATTTCAAAACCTGATAATGCATTTATCTTGAAATGTTTTCTGTGGACAATTACAACTGTTAGAAAGTTGAGGCTAACTACGATAAGAAGAATGAGGGTTTTAAAAACCTAGTATGTTTGCACATAGCTCTGTGAAGATGCTGAGCTTTTACTTTCAAGTTCAAGTGATTCTGAACCAACTTAGAAGCTAAACTCCAATTTATTAGTATTCTATAAAATGCCAGTTACCTGTCTTTCTCAAGTTTTTAGGCATTCAGGTGTAATTCAGACATCACTGCACTCCTTCCTCTCCAGTCTGCCAAAATCTCATAGATCAGTTGAGTTTTCATCAGAGTCTTCAGAAGGAGTTTCCTTTAGAGACATTTAGATTTAGACCTTTTTTCCCCTCACAAATTAAGAATGAAAAATTTGTTGGAGAGAACAGCAAGCAACTGACAGCACTGAAGAAAAATCTCATTGGCTGTCTGTTGATTTGGTCCTTCTACAAGCTTCCTTTAACAAGCTTAGGTTTTGCAGTGAGGATTCTTTTTATTCAAAACCCATTACAAAAATAAATCGAAGTTTAATATTGTTATTCTTTACACATAAAAAGGACTCTATTCAAAAGATAGCAGATGGGCAATCACTCTAGATGAACGACAGTCATACAGTTTAAATTCATGCAAAGCATGTATGACACATTTATACTGAGACGGTATTTTCCAAAATTAACTAAAGCTAGATCAAACTGCTTAGTAAATTAGATTTAAATTACACAGACACAACACAGCAGTACAAAATATGCAAATACACTGCAGTATGTGTATAATGAACTAATTTGTGAAATTGAAGACTTTCTCTTTCAGATGAAGTTTTATATGTATATTCTCCATTTAGATGCAAAATATTACTTTTTAAAAATGCATCCCTAAAGCTGTCCTACACCCACATCTAATAAAACTTCACAATTAGAAAGTTTAGCCAGCATCCATTCCTTCACCAGTTTAAACACGTTTCCCATTATGTCTTAGCGCCCCTCAGAATTCTACAAGTAACCTAGAGAAATCTGCAGTTTCAAATGGTTCAAATCCAATAGGTACAACAAGCTACATTAATATTTAATGTTTACCATTTTTTAGTGTGCACCACGGCAATGCAAACCAAATACATCAGCTCAAATTACACAGCTGAAATTCCACAGGTTGTTTTTTAAAGAACCTTTATTTATCAAGAAGAAATAAAAATGATGCTCCTTCTATCAAAAGAGTGGATTAAAAGTCTTAGGAAAAGAATGTTCAGAGACAAAAAAAACCAAAAAACAACTTCATAATTGAGACTTCTCATCAATACTTAAAAAAAAATAAAAACATCTAAGAAGTACATTGAGACCTATGTCAAGAAATAAGATGGATTTACTTCTCACATAGAAACTATCCCGATACTATATCTGGATTCACTGTGTGTTTCACAGTGTCTGCAGTAGTGTCTTAAAACAGTTTGAAATGAACTCCATGTGGCTGATCTGCTCTTGCAAAGCAGAACTGAGGCTGACCACCCATGACATCCCTTCAAAAACAAATGCTTTCCTGTGCCCTTTAAATTTTGCTAGGAAAAAAAGAGTGAGTACTTAAAAGGAGCCTTGCATAAGCTGTATCTGCATTGCAGAAAAAACCTGATTTTTTTCAACCTCTTTGCTATTGGACCTTCATCCTGACAACAACAATCTTTTCATATGCTGGCATTGAGAGAAAGAACATACCTTATACTCGTCTCTGAAGTATATGATATAGTATGGAAGCAGTTAAAAACAGTTTACAGATCTCAGTGTATCTAAGAAGGTACAAAACTCATTTCACATCTTTGTTAGAGCCTTGTGTATTGAGGTCACAGAGCATGTGTGGGTCTACTAAGCAAAACAAATACCAACCAGCATAAACATTTTAATAACTAACAAAATAGTGGCGAATGGCAAGATACTTGCAGGCATACTTTCAAATTTCTAACACATTGTCAGATTTTTTTGTCAGATCACAATTGCTTGTGATTGTTTTATATGGAAAACCCTCATAATATTGGAGTACCAACTATGGTTTATCCAAATCAGTACCAAAAATGTCAAGCAAACATCTAAAGATGATTATGAGTTAAACAACAGTACATGTAGCTCTAAAAACAGTCATGATTTATAGCTACTGTACAAGATCTAGAGCCCAAATATTAACATTTAAATGAAATTTTATTTGAGAGTCATTCAAGAGATGAAGTAGGAAAAATGCACACATTTATGTTTTGCAAGAGACTTTTCTTACACTTGAAATTTGAGGCACTCGTGTCATGAAAGCAAATGACATTCATTACCTATGTACATGTAGAGAACAGTTCATTTATTGACAGAAACATAGCCCTTAGATATCCAAGCAAGGTTAAGCACCTCAAACATCTCACCTGCAGTGATTCAGGCTGGATTACAGTGCCTCAGAGACTTACAGTCATGTTTAGTATCTTCTAGCTACAGTGCAAGCATTTCTCTATAGAAAATCTATTCTGATCAATGAGAAACAAATCTATTTTTCAACTGCATTAGCTCAAGTTGTTTAGCAAAGTATGACTGAAAATACTTGGTGAAGTCATTGAGCTGTGTGTGTTTTAAAGTTACTGTGAATTAAGAGTTTAGTCATTTAAACACAGTAGCTTTTTCTGAGTAATTTCACACAATAAAATCTCTTCCAGAGGACACATCATATGCTCATTCAGCTTCAAAGTAAAACTAAACAAAACTTTTAAAGTGAAGTAGTTACTTCATATAAAAATATAAATTGCCTATATGTAGCTAGATCCTCATGGACTGTTGAGGGAAACTCTCTTGAATAAGAAGATGAACTGGGCCTTTCAGACATACACTAATCCAAACAGACACCAACTTTAAAACTGTGTTTTGTAAAATGATAAAGTACATAATAAAATTTATGCACATTATAATCTAGAAATTTTAATCATCTTTTAAGCTAAGTGAATTATGTTAGTCTTTCTGGAAAGCTGCAGAAAGGGATTATACCACTTAATACAACAAATACAATTTTATAAAAACTCAGGCTTTATCAGCATGAGTTTTAAGAACAATCCTTGAAGTTAAGAGAGAATAAATTTTTGGAATCACATACATGGTGGCATGAGTACATGATCAGCATCAGGACTGATACTTCTTTTTTCTCCTTAGAAATGTAAATTTTTCTCCCACCACCGCCCTTTGCAGTCACAGACTAGAAAAGACCCAAGCCTCCATATGTAGCAGATTTTCTGTGCTCTGGTAGTGTCACGCCTTTAAATCAGATAACCAAAAAGGAATAATCTTGGGTTTTTTTCACTGTTACACTTTTTACCCTGGTAGACTCTCAGTCTTACAGTTGGTACAGTTCTAAGGTTTGAAAAAGATGGTTTACACCTGGATTATATTGCAAAAGATGACTTTTTCTAACTGCCATGTACCTGTACATGAGGCACTAATATTACATGCAAACTCTGATGCTGCTCTGTAGCACTGCACTCTGCAATACTGTTTGCTACACACTATCAACTTGTGCACATTAGCACACACTATGCAAGACAAAAACACAACCAGTATTAGACTTCACCTTCACTTAAAAAGTGATTTATCACATCTCCATACATCCATACATACAAATATTTAGTTGTGTATCTATGAGGACACAACATATTGCAATCATTTCTTGCATTTCATTGTAGCTTCTCTCATCTGTCCCAGCTCCAAACCATCTGTCTCTGATCATGTTCTACTGTTCTCAATGATCTTGCATTACCAGTGACATTTCTAAGCCCTGGAAGAGACTGTTTCAAGTTCTTAAGAAATACTCTTCCATTAGATTTGTATCAGAAATTTGCTTAGAATATTTCTGTATGGTAACAGTCAGTTAAAACAATTCAAGAAGAAGAAGAAGAAATAACAGCAATAAAATATTAATAATGACAACTATTTATTTACAAAGTAAATAATCACAATTTAATTCCCATTGTTTATTTAAAAAGAAGTAGAATCTGAAGTTAGGGATCATCTTGACACAAAAAGTCATCTGAGTCAGGTCAAATGACACAGCATTCTGCTTCAGAACTAAATTTTTGAAATAAATATTATGGTACCCTCTCTCTGTCTTCTCTTCAGACACTGGTTCAAAAAATGGGAATACTAGGAGCCTTCAGAACTCAGTTTCAAGGAAAAACTTCAGTTTCAAGGAAACTTCTAAACAGAACTTAAGGTTCAGTTCTGAGTACAAAATTATACTGTCCATAACCTCAATAAACTGGTGGCCCCAGCTAAGTTTTTCTACTGCTGCAGCTTATTCTTCAGCCTTTTCTTGGAAGAGGCTGCTGCACAATTCCACCAGACACAAGTGCATTAATGTGAACCATCACATTGAAGAGATAGGGGCAATGCCAAGAATGTCAATTAGTGCCACAAAAAGGTTTGATCTTGCTTCATAAATAGTTTTTGATTGTCTTTATTCAATTAAGTAGACAAATATCTTTTTTTAACATGGCACTGACATTAATGTGGGCTTTACAAGATTTATCACTTTATATAGTTTACACTAAAATACTGCATTCCCCTTCAGAAGAGTTCTGACCAAACTATACATGCAAGGTATAAATGTTTCCACAGAGCCCCAAATGTTATGTAGTGCATGAATGTTTTATATGAATATCAGGCCAGCCATATCCTGCATGATGTACTTGCAGGGAGAAAACATACATTATTGATTATCCCTTTTACTTTTTGGACCTCAATACAGCAAGAAAGAATTGATAAATATGTAATTTTATATTAAAATGTCTATTCTTCAATAGTTCACCCCTATCCTCCCATTCATTAAAAACTGGAGAGTAGTCACCTTAGCAGAAAAAAACAGATACAGTGAAACAAAATTTAACTTACATAAAAGGCAACTTCAAAAGCATTCTATTGAAAAAGCATCAAAGATATATTACATCCCAATATTCACTAAGGAGATCAAAATGCTATAAAGACATATTGATTATATATCTCACTTCATTCTGGATATGCTTTGAGTCATACCAAGTGCCAAACAAGAACACAAAGCTTAGAAAAGGAGTAAGTTTCTCTGAGCATGGAAAATACAGATCCTGAAACAGGGAAGTTAAACAGTGACAGTGATAAATCACTGCAACTGTAAAACTGAATTATTATTTATATTTTTTCTCTTTTGGTACATTTCCTAACTATAAGACAAAATGGCACCATGATGGTACAAAACTTGGAAAATTTCCTGCTTCACTCACCTATGGAAATGACAGTAACAAATACGCCTATGACTAGGTGATACCACACAACCAATTATTTTAGTAAATTATGATTAACTTTTTCTACGAACATTGATTTCTTCATTGTCACACCCGAGAAATTTTTATGTATAACAATGAATTAGTATGTATAAATGAAATATTGGGACTGCTACTTAGAATTGAGAATCTTAATGCTGTAATTTTAAAATCACTTGATTTCTTATTGAAAAGTCTACAGTCAAAAACCCCAAAATACTAATAAACCAAATCCTCAAAATACAACCACACTTAAGGTGGTTTCGCTTTAATTAGAAAGAATTGAAAACATTTTAAAGTCTTTTTAACTAAGAAGCAAAAAGATGTAGCAACAAGAACCTCACTGGATTTTTCATAAATACATATTGTAAAAGACAACACAACAAATTAGGCAGCATAAAATATTATTTCTCTTTTGAGTTTTTGCCCTGCTATAATCTTGAAGAGCTTCCATACTCTAATAGAGGATAGCTTAAGTACAGATTTTGGAAGCTGAAATTGGTATAAATTTTGAAAAACTGTCCCCTTGAAAATCATTGAATACCTAATGGAGTGTCAAATTAAATTAAAAGATCAAATTATATGAAGGATAGACCCAGCTACTGTCATAGCATGTAGCCAAGGGAATACAGGTGCAAAGAAATACCATCTCTTGTTTCAGTCTTATGCCAGTTAGATACATACTTAATTATATTTCAACAGTATAATTGTATTTCAATAGCTGTTGAAAGATTTTGCTTATGGTTTGACAAGAAGATATAAAGGTCTTGCAGAATTAGTTGCACACAAAGAGAAAGAGAGAACATGGGAAAACATGACTAGGGTGAAAAATTATGAGGCCCTGGAGATATCCTAGATAAACAAAAGCAAAAAGCAAATCTACATATAAAGGACTTCTATATCAAGATATAGAATGTGTATAGCAGAAAGTCCTACACATTGATATCTATACTACCAGGAAAAATAGAACACCTTCTTCAAAAAATCACATGCTGTTTAAAGATCTATTGATCCCCTCTGCATATTTCAAGGTAACACAGTTACTTTGTAGTTGGTCCAATAATGTAACAAAAATCTCCCAGGCACTGGATTTACCAAGAAACCTTTCAGTATTTTTCAGTGAAAACAGAAAGATAGTTGAAGGCCTTGAAATAACAGGGATAAATGGTATGTAAGTACATATGCTTAATAACCACATGCTGTAATTACACAATAATCCCATTTTTCTTCCAAATTACTTGTCAATAAATCTTTCTCACTGCACTATAAATTCCAAGGTCATGGACAGAGGTATTTATTAGTGTAATTACAATGCAGAAATAAAACCGTTAAGCTTTTAGATCCTGATATTGTTCCATTTATTCTGTCCTTTCCCTAAGGGGGAAATAAATAGTTCCTAAAAATGGAACACCCAGAAAATACTGGAAGCTACTTTTAAAAGACTAGAAATGTGCAGGTTCATGCAATTACTTTGTTTAAGTTATCTTTTCTCTTTATCTAAACTTAGACAGAATGTCTGATTTATCTTTTTTTTTAATACTTTAGTGCAGCAAACAGACTCAGGATCAAAAGTATTCTCTGAAATAGGCAATGTTTCTACACTATTAATACTAAAGCACTCTAGATTTCACTGTGTGCCCCTCAGTCATATACTGGACCAAAAATCCCAAGGTCTCAGCCATCTGTCGAGAAGTACCTTGTAGTCCACCTTTGTGGACTCTTGTTTCCACAATTTCATTATTCCTAGGCACCAATCTATCTGACTTGGTTACTTGCATTATTCCACAAACCACCAGAAGGCATTTAAGTGCATGACTCAAAAAGTGACTGTCAAAATGGGACTACTGAATCAGACTAGCATGAACAAACTTGCTCCATAATTTTCTGGAGAAGAATAAACCTATTCTTACCTGAAACTTAACTCCTAATCATAATTACTTTCAAAGATTAACTAAAGTGTTGTTACATAATCATGACTTCCAGTGTTCTATCTCAGTGTCTAAGTTACATACAAAATTGATTTAATGGTGAGAGCATTTCCTCAGAGTTAGCTTAGACTTTTCAGCAAGTTAAAAATAAAATATGTTTTTTTCTTACTTAGGGATGCTTTTTCTTATTTATTAGATAAATAATGTTTACATCTGATTAGATTGAACATAAATGTAATAAATTGCCAATTACTTTCATTCTTCTTCCAATGTAAAGTATCAGCAATTTGGACACCATTTTATCATTTTCTTGCTATATTAAAGTAGTAAACAATATACCTG
Source organism: Cettia cetti (assembly GCA_013401135.1). Lineage (NCBI taxonomy): Eukaryota > Metazoa > Chordata > Aves > Passeriformes > Sylviidae > Cettia > Cettia cetti. The sequence goes on along the minus strand of VZUI01038906.1, from coordinate 17,797 downwards.
AATAATATTCTTAATGCCAACAAATAAAATACTGTATAGTGGCACAATTTAGGAAAAAAATTGTTTACCTGGTTAAATACATGTTCAAATTCCAATGTAAAATCTTAACATTGCTCAAAATTAACTGACATTCAAAATGTAAAACAGGACAAAAGAGGAAATGCAAAAAAAATGAAAGAGAAACACAATAGTAATGATGATATCCTTTCAAAATAAGAGCTTTCAATTAAATTATGGTCATGTGACTTATAGTACAGTATTTTGCACTGTTGCATTGACCTTCATGTTACTGCAAACATATAATGAGTTCATAATCACAAATTTTAACTTTATTCTTCCTCCCATTCTGGTCATTACTTCCGTATTTTCCAGAAAGCTTGACTCAGAAATGTTAAGGCAGACCTTTAACAACTTGCTTGGCTTCTTCATTGATGACTACAGCACAAAAATCTAAAAGCCATGTACTGACTTCAGTCCCTCCAGACTAATGCTAATACTGATGAATGTTCTAGGCACAGAACAAAGGAAATCCACAGATTTCAAAACCTGTCCAGGAACAAGTTCTTCACTCAGAGGGTGGTTGGGCACTAGAGTAGCTCCCCAGAAAACTGGTCACAGCAGCAGCCTGACAGAGCTCAAGAAGCATTCAGACAGTGCTCTCAGACACATGGTGTGACTCCTGTGCAGGGCTAGGAGTTGGACTTTGATGATCATTGTGGGTCTTTTCCAACTCAGGATTTCCTGTGATTTAATGAACCTAACTCCCTGGACAAACCACAGAAGCGTGAAATTTAAATTGAAGTTTAAGTTCAGAGATCTGAAATACAGATTCACTACTACTACTACTACTACTACTACTACTACTACTACTACTAATAATAATAATAATAATAATAATAATAATAATAATAATAATAATAATACCACAGACTTTATGAAGGTTGTGTTCTCTTTTCTTTCAGAAAAAAGAACTTTCAGGTCTATCTGTGTGTCTTCCTATTATGTAAAGACAGCAGCTGCTAGAACGAAGACTAGCCCTTCTTGTAAGCCTAAATTCCACATACAATACATTGTAACCTACAAACAAAAAAGCACAAAGGACCAGCTTTATGACAAGTTTCTAGTTAACCTAAATCTTTGAAGACAAAGAATTTAGCAGTAGTGGAAGTTATGTAACAGAGCAGAATGAACAGTCTTACTTACTTTACAAATAGTATTAACACAAATTGAAATACCTAACAAATCTCTTTAACCTGCAATGTATTGCACTAAGAAAACACCTTACCTCTTTCAACTAAGAACAGAGTAGATGACAATACTAATCCATTCTTACCTACTTTATAAGTTATTTAGGTGTTCAGAACATAGTATGGAAACTAAAAAGAAACGAACAATCCCCCACATTAATTAAAGAATCATAAATTTTAGTTTCTAACCTATTCAGAAGGGAGCTTGCTTCTCTTTAGTGAGCTATTAACACAAATCCTCTGTTAAGCTAGATGCTACTAGTAATCTAGTATACTGCTTTCTTTAAGGAACAGCCTTATATTTAATCAGGCGATATACAGAAGTGCAGTTTCTTGACAAAGAGACAAGTTTTTAGAATCAACAGTATCGCTCAGTGCATCCAAATTCTAGCAATCTTTTCAACTTAAGATGTCAGAGGAAAAAAATCTCAAATCCTATTTCTGTTCTTACTGTTATTGCAATCTTTCTGAGAAGCATGAAAATCACTTGGTCTTACTCATGTAAGTAAAGTCTTTTAACCTTTATCCAAGTTAAAATATTGCAACATTTTCAGAAATTACTGTAAAACTCACTCACAAAGTATGTGCAGTGGTATTAGTAAAAGAAATTATCTAAATATTTAAAATGGTCTTTCAGAGAAAATATGTGGCTATAAATATATGAAGAGGAAAAGCAATGAAAAGCAGAAAATTTTGTATCACTTTCACCTCAAATTCACCCAAGAACTGACAGCCTGCTGAAGGAAAAAAAAATCACTTCTATCAAACAGAGAAATCCCAATCTTCATCTGAATCTACTGAATTGAGATATACCTGTTTAGTGAAGGATACCCTGGACAAAGAATTTGTATGTATGATTTGAATGACATAGGTATTGAAAATAAACACTCCAAATATTCCCACCAGAAAACATCTTTTTGTGAGTGTTATCAAAGCATTTGGATGAGATTTTTTTCCCTCACTTATTCTGCCAAAAATTAACGGCAGCTTCACTAAACTCAGCAGATTAAACAAACTCAAAATGTAGGGTACCTTGTTCTAAAATAAGTATTGAAGTCTATGTTGAGGCATATCAGTACCAAGTTACATCATTTAACATCTATTGCACTGGAGCTATTAAGTAACAATTTATGGAACTTGTTCCATAAACAGAACCTTGAAAACATATTATTTTTATTACAGGCACTAACCTACCTAAAAGGAAGTAAATATACAGACTCTACATATGAATAGGAAACAAAAATACTTTACTTGATTTAATTCCTGTTATCAGGAATTAAAAATATGTCTGTTATTGATACCTGTTTAGCATTTGTGTAAAAGTTTCTCTTCAAAGAATGAGGAATCAGAGCAAATGATTCACCTCATCTAATAAAAAGAAGTGGTGTTAGAGTTGCTTAGTTCCAGCTGACCTTGAATATAATTGGTTACTTTGGATGTCTCTATGGTATATGCCACTAAGAAGATAAAAATATACAGGATTAAAATCTGAACTGATAAAGCTAAGAAATTAAGTATTACTCCTTTAATAAGCCTTCTTTATGAAAGTATGTGAATACCAAAATATCTCCTTACTGATTGCTGTTGAACTGTGAATACATTTAAAAATAAGCTATCAAAAATGAAAGTATCAAATGTTTTAATTTTCTTACCTGTTTAAAAATTATGAATAAAAAATTCAAAGCATGTCTATTTTTTTACTCCATGTAACTCTGCTCTACCTGACCTTACTTGTATGCCACCAAACTATCAAATTTTTATATACACTTAGGTCTATACAAGTAATATTATTTTTATCTTAAGATGAAGATGGAGGCAATTTTTTTTCTATTTTTTATTTTACAGTGCAAGAGTAAAAATTATTTTCTTTTTTTTCCTGTATTATTTAAGTGCTTAAAACCATATACAATTGTAAGAACACTTTTTTACAAGGACAAGGTTGATCATAATGAACATGAGATTGCTTCAATTTACTGCAAAATAAGAGCTACAAAAAGCCCCACAAAAAACGCCAAACATTTTAAGTCACAAACCCCAATAAAGTTAAAGAAAAGGGTCTGTCAATTAAGATGCCAGGGCAAAGGCAGAGACCATTTCTTCCTGTTGTGAATAAAGGTATGAACAAGGCTGGATTGCAGTTAACTGTGGGAGTAACTTTTTCTTAAATTTTAAAAACCAAAACATATATGGCTCAAAATTTAAGAAGAAATTTTACTCCTTGGTATCAATAATATTGGTATTATACTAGACTGCCATTTGAATTTCAAAAGTACTTATTTAACACAGGTTTGGAACTGTAAAAGCAATGATAAAAAGTGAAGATGAAATTATGACTTAGGATGCATACATTATAAAATTGTATCTGCATGGCTAAAAAAAAAATCAAGGACCACTAGATCATGAACATCTGTTGACATGGTAATACAACTGCTCATCTCCTTTTTTGATCCAGTCACAGACACATGCTCTTACAACCAAACATCAATTTTGTGCTACCTTTCATAGTAAATATCATAAAGAAATTAAGAGATATCAGTCTTCTAAGTTGAGGGACAGTACACAGCAACAAGCCTACAACTTAAATTTGGTCTAAAACTCCTCAGTGAGAAGGATTGAGACTTACAAAGTAATAAACCAAATCACCTCTAAGTAGTAAACTTCAGCCCTAAGGTTTATTTTGTCAATGTTCTTTGCCAATATCCTATCACCTATATTATTACATTACATTGTATCTTTAAAGGTTTCAGCAATAACCAAGTATTTTACACTAACTGAAGTTGTTCCAGCAGCAAGCAAATATTAAAGAACTGAAGAATTAGGATGCTTTTTAGGGTCATGACTGTCTCAAAAATTTGTATCTCACCTTCAATTAATAAAAACCAGAATCTGTGAAATGTAATTCAATATCCAATCATCTATGTAACATATTTGTTTAAAAGTTCCTCCTATATTTTAATTGCCTACAATTGGCCTTTTTCTTCATTTTCTCTGAATAAATGAAAAGGTGTGTTTCAGACAAAGTAAAACATGAAAAAAAGTATTAATGTACAAAAAGTAGACACAAATGAAGATTTCAAATAAAATTTGTCTTCTAGTCCTTCCTTCTTTATATTCCTAATAGCCATTTAAAATCTTGAATCAAGCATTTCTCAAATCAAACACAAGAGTAACAGCTTATATATACACTGCAGTTATAACAGAAAAAAATAGCAATTACTAACAAGCAACCTGACTGAAAACACTAGCAAGTTTATTCTTCCATTTAAATGAAACATCCAAAAGTAGGAAATTTTGAGGGAGGAAAAAAACCAAAAAAACCAATAGGTAAGTTGTAAATGTCACTGTACTTCACCCTTAGTGAGATAAGGCACTTTTAGTAAATACCACTAGTGAAAACCCTCCTTAATAAATTTAACAACATCCTTCAGCATCCTCCACTATACATCCCTTCAAATCTCTACTCTGCTGCAACATATCCTCCTTGACATCTACTTTCATTGTTATATTTTCAGTATTTCTGACATTTCTACTAGTTTTGTAGCTCGAATAATTTTGGTTCTTCTCCTGCTTGACACTTCTTCTCTAAAAATTACAAGTCCTTCTATTTCTCAAAATACTGGTGAAGCAGTCTCTTTTTCTCAGCTGTCAATTCAGAGAATAATACTGGGAGATGGAAAGACAGTAGCAGGGCTGAAGAGGAGACACAAGCAGCAAAGCTTGCTTTAAACAGAAAATAAATAAAAGCTGCAGAGCTCAGGTCACCACCTGATGACCACTGGCCTGCCATCACAAAGTCTTCTCTCCTTCCATGTTAGATATCCACCTGGTTTCAAACCTCCAATACTCTCTCTGTTCCTTTGTTTGTTATCAGAGATTCTGGTAACATCATCTTTTCCCTCATCACTCATTATGTCTAGAGAAAATTCTAAATTCCGATGAAAAAGGATTTCTATCATCACCTCACATATAATCTGAACTGACAAATGTATTCTCCATCCTAAGATTATGTTCAGGAAACAGACAATCCAGGTTTTAAAATATTATTGTGACCTCTATTAAAAATCGAAGTATCCCTGTACTTTTTTGTTTATTTTCTTCTATAAATTGCAAACACCTTGTGATAGCTAAATCTGCTATCATTTATGTCCCCCGTAAATTTCAGACACTTCAGATAAATTAGTGTACACCACCAAGTTCCAAGAGCAGAAAAGTGATGTTATATCTTGAAGAATCTCAAAAGGGTTTCTGAGTACCCTAAAATTTCAATGGGCTATGTAGTATGTGTGCATTTACATTTTACTTGCACAAGAACTATGACACTTGGCTTATTCACCAAAAAATACATTTCAGGTGCCTAATTCAGAGCAACAATTGTCTTACCTTTACAGATTCACTTAGGACTTGGGTTTTATCTGCTTCTTCACTGGATTGCAATTCTAGTTTATTATTTAACTCCTGTAGCTGTTGTGCTTGTTCATTCAACAGCAATTGTGCCTGATGCTCCCGATGTAATGCATTATTTAATTCTTCACATACACTTTCAAACCTCTCATTGGTGATTAATTTCTGATAAGAGAAATAAATTGTGTTTGATTATGTAACTATACTTACCTGTTTACATACTTGACTGCAAGTTCCACTTGTGAACATATTAAATTCTACAACAAAAGCATGCTAAAGGTTATTATTTATTTAGGTTTTTTAACTCAAAGACAGACCAACAAGCAATAAAATGGCTAGACAACTTTATTCACTAAATTTTTTCAAAACAGCATTCAGGCTACTCTAAACAGTATGCATTTGCTATTCTATTCAAATTAACACCCTAGACTGCAAAGAACCAATATTTAGAAGGAAATATGCAGATCAGTGCCCCCCATTTTAGTGCATATCTTGTTAACCCTTGTAAATGTCTTCCTGAACTCCTTCTCCCTTCCAAAAGTGTTCCAGAGTGACTAAGTAGTTCTTCAAGGAAAATAACTATCTACATTTGAATGGCAATCTAAACTGTGATAATTTCTTCCAATTTCCCCAGAACTGTAAGCAATAAAACCCAGTATGAGCAAAGGAAGATGAGCAGATATAATTTTGTCTGTTTGAGTGAAAAAGCCCCAATATTTTACCAGCTAGGAACAGGAAAAACAATGGATTTGATACCATCTGTTAAACAGTCTCTGCTTGGAAAAGTCTTGATTGGGACACTGACAAGTATACCAAGTATTCCGATGAAAAAGGATTAGTGTTGGTCACAGCTACAGAAAACACTGCTTCTTCTGGGCCACGACTGTTCAGTCATACTATGTACCTGTCAAGCATGTATAAGAATTCCTAACCATTCACTAGTTCAAAGAGTTCAAACCTTTGTTCAATTCTGAATACAACCTACAAGAAATAAGCTTAGGAGGAAAGGTGTTTAGAGAACCTCCAGCATGCTAAAGCAAGACAAGTTTCTTCCCCAGGACAAAAGGCACAGTTCTGTACAAATGACAGGGGTCTAACAGAGAACCCACCAAATGGCATCAACCCCTCAAATGATATGTCCGTTAGTCACAACACTGTGGTTTCAAGCAGTAAGGAACCTTTTTATTGTGCCTTCTTGTTCCTGTCAGACAATGCTATTTACAGGTTGGTAAATGCAGTGTTTAAGTAAATTGATCAGTGGCAGCTAGGAGTCAGAAGAATTTGGTGCATATGTGCTAGCAGGAATGTAGAAAAGGGACTTTTTTTCCCCTCCCATAAACTTAGTCCTTCAAGAGAACAGCCACACTAAAATTTGCATTGACTAGCTCAGGGCGTAACCCAGCATCAAACATACTTTTAAAATGTTTATCATAATATTCAGCAATATTCAGCAATATCCACACAGAGTTTATACATCTTGAAGTTCTCATGAAGACACTCATTCAATACCCTCATGGCAGCTGACTTTACTCTGCTGAAGTGAAATCTATAAATGCTTTTTGGATATATAAATCACATCAGCACTTTCAATAAACAGAAGAAAGCCTGTTTGCTGAAGACCAAACAGGTAATTTACAAGAACACCTCATTCTACAAATCAAAAAGAAATTCTTGTGGAAGAGAAGCCTTTCTAAACACTTTCTGACTTCTAGTTTAGCGACATTACAAATCTTCTGGAAAATTCTTTTACTATTAGAATGGTTTTATACTTATTTTTCAAAAGAACATGAAAACTACATCTTATAAGCAGTCAACTCTAAATCAAATATACTTACTTGCTTAAGCATATTTAATTGCTCTTGCAGACTCTGGGCTTTGTCTGCTTCTTTTTTCATTCCATTGAAATTCAATTTGAATTCTGTAAGTTGTAGGCGCAATGAGCAGCGTTCCACTTCTGCTGCATGAAGCCTTTGTGTAAATTCAAATATTTGCTTCTGCAAGGACTCTATGTTTTTCTGTTAACAGTCAGAAACAAATTTGTGTGCTTTAACATGAACTATTTTAGCAATAAAAGAGTCACATGTAATACCCAAGCAAATTAGACAAAACTCTCATTTTGTCCATCATCTCTAAGATGCATGAGTGCAAAAAAGTAAACCTGTTTCACCTGCTCTTGAGGGTAACTGAAAATTCTGTTTTCAAGAAAGTACCATTTTAATGTAAGGCCCACAATAAAAGACCAATTGTTTCAGGTTTCTCCTTTTGTTCTGATTATAGGGAAGAAGGCTAGCTATACTGAAACATAGAACACAAAGCACGAGAAAACAGAAAAAAAGCCCAACAACAAAAGCAAACAAACAAAAAACCAACTGCATAACATTTAGTGAAAGCCAAAAGCAAGTTAGTTCTTACAAAGCAAATACAACTTTGACAGAACCTTAAAAAATCCTTTTTCTTGTATACTTCAAGTCTCTTTTTAATATTCTTTGACATAAAAGAAAAAATATATTCACACTCTAATGCTTCTGGGTATTAGGCATCAACTTCTGATGTATACATAGTTGACTTCAATGTAACAATCTTATAAACTAAGACAAAATTAATGGTACTATCAAGAGAGCTTCATCCTAACACTTAGGCCATGAATCGTAGGCCACTGCTTACATGAAATACAGCCATAATTATACATACCATACTGGATACTCTGTCACAGAATCCAGCTTCCAGGGCCTGGGTATTTATTTTATTAAGTCCACGAGCCAGGCTCTGCACCAAGGAGCCTTTCTCCAGACAAGTACTGTACTTGCTGTGGTCTAATGGAAACGCCTCCATTATAACATTCAGCTTGTCCATAAGTTTTGAAAACGAGTTCCTGGCTGCACTTAAAAGTAACCTTCCAGAAAGCCATGACTTTGTACCTTAAAAAAAAACCCAAAAAACCAACAAATCAAAAAAGAAACAAATAAACCACCACCAAACACAAACAAAATCCCCAATCAAACAAAAAAAAAAAAAAAAAACCACAACAACAACAAAACCCAAAACATAGAAAAGAAACATCAAGTAAATTATTAGTTTCAGTTTATTTCAGTGGAAAAAAACACAACAAACAACATCTTTAATATACTCAACAGAAATTTTCCATTAAAGACTGGAAGACTGAGTTTAAAGAACTATCTCAGAGAGAGGGCTTAAGACAAATTGTGTATTTAGAAATGAAAATTCTACTCCTATGAATTTATGAATGGGAGGGTAGGATAAGATTCTAAAGAATAGAATTTGTTTGTCAAAGACTACTTGTTCAGTTGTTATCATATTCTGCAATACCATACTTTCTAAAGACTTTCTTTAGTGTTCTAATTTTGTAATTCAAAAACATGCAAGACAGATGCAAGCAAATGGAAGTCAGGCCATGTAAGTCTGAAGTGATAGTACATGGTAAATCACTTTATTGTAATATTTACAATGCAAATTTCTGAGGGTTTCCTGACTTCTCTTCCCTCCCCTCTACAAGATATCTAAATCACTTGCTTTTCAAAATTAGTGAGGCTTGGTACCTTAATGCCATACTATTTATATTCTGAGACAAGAGAATATAATTTACCTTATTCCAAGGCAATTAAAATTTTACAGCTACAATTACGTATTTCCCCACAGGATTTTGGTAATCATCCTTCTCATATAATGGACTTAAGGCCCCAGCACACCCAACATGTCCTGCTTACTGCTAGATTCGTCAGGTCTGTAATTAATAATTGTGTTTAATGTTGATAAATAAAATTGTCAGTGCTCCTTCCACTAATTGGTATTCCAGATAACAGTTAATAGGTTTATTTATGCCTTAATAAAAGTCTTGTAATTTAGTTTTCCCTCTGCTAGGCAGGTCTTAATCTGTCATTACTTGTCTTATGATACTATCAGTGTAAGATGACAAGCATGGAAGAGCTTATTTACATTCAGTAGTACAGCAGATCTCCTGTTGCTGCAGTGAACTAAAATATTTACTTAAGAGTATAAACAGAAAAAAAAATAACCCTGGCTTAAGTTAAAGACTTTCTGTTTATAGACTGTGAGGGAAGAAGCCAGAGGTGCAAGGCGAAGAGAACATCATTATTGATACATTTTTATTAGAGTTCTCATTGTAAAGAAGATCATTTACACCTGAGATTGAGATTTATCTGTGAGCAATAACAAAAAAAGTACATGATAAAATCAAACATTTTATTTTCAAGGCCATTTTCCAGCTTGGTTTTGAAATAGCACCTCTCCAATGATTCCAGTGCTTAACTGGAGTATCATTTTTTGAGTACACGCTCCTCATAACCTCAGCGATCTAGTAGATCTGCCTTTTCTTCATTACTAAGATAGCATCTTTTAAGTTAAAAATCTTACGAGGCATTTTTATCTTATACTTCAACTAACTAAAAACCTTTTGCAATTAAAAAAAAATGTTCTTTTCATATCCAGAAAAAACTACTGCAATGCTCTGTCTATTTTGGCAAAGGATTCTCTCTTTTCCTTTGCTGGTTCTCAATTACTGATCACATAAAAGAAAAATCTGCCTTCATCAGTTTGACTCTTAACACAGATTATCCTGTCATACTTGTCTTTTAGCTTCAAAGACCCTCTCTTTTCTCTAGTCAGAATGCATTCGCTAGTTGAATGTTTAGTTAAATTAATCTAAAATTAAAACTACATTTTAATGGCCTTCCATGTAGGATGATGCCAAAATCTTCTCAAAAACTGTCCTTTGCCATGATTTTTGGTACATTTTGAAAAAAAGATACCCTCAATGAGCTACTGTTCCTTCATTTTCCCAGTATTTCTACTTGCTATCTCAGCTTACTAGACTGTTTGCCTGTCAGAAAACAGTGTTTCTCTGTATGTGCAGTACCTAGCATGGCAGCCCGACGTCTAGAATCTCACGTTTAACCATATCAAAAATAAATTTAAAATAATAATTCAGAAAATTGTGTTGTAGCATTCAAATGATCGTTCCACATCACAACAAGCATTCCTCTTAACCAGTAAAGTTTAGCATCCACAACGTAAGGCATTTTCTTGAGATAGGGATAAATATTCACATCCTCCAGTTGTTTTTATAAAGAGTAGCTTTGAATAAAATGAGAGATGAAATGAAAACACAAATCAATTCTACAATGAACTGTATCTGTAATAACAGAGAGGAAAATAGACTGTTAAAGTATATGTATCTTAAGTACCTGCCATGAAAGAATTAGAATAAAAGCATTAAATTATGTACATTATGATGTGTTTAAGAAATTATTAACACAAATACAGGTATACGACAAAGAGCAATTAAGTCTTACATTAAGCAAATGAAAAAAGTATCAAATATTACTTCGCTGAAAGATTAAAAAAAACAATTCTTGCTTATTCTCTTTTGGTGAAATTGAACACCAAGTCATCAGGATTAACTTTGTACTATGCAAGACTAAAATGTTCATGTCATACTTCTAAAACTTTTCATATTTAACAGTTGGTCATATTTGTATTTTTCAATATTTTCACACATTTCAATGTTTTCACATTGGCCATTACCATCTCCGGTTTATCATAGTACAGATTTTGTTCAAACAAACCTAAAATCTAATCTTACTAAAAACCCCAATGTAAACAAAGAAACTCCCATACTGTAATGAACGTGTATTGAAACTGAAGCAAAGAGATCATTCCAAGACATGCTGGAATGAGGCCCAAACTAAAACACACTATGAAGGGAAATGATCATCAATGTCAAACAAAATCAATTATTTAAAAGAGCGAGAAAGGTGCCTCAAATCAGAGCATACAAACCCAAATGTTCCAGTGTCACCTGAGTGGATTTGCTTTTTTTCAGCTTCCTCAAATGCTCCCCAGAACCTAGCCATCTTTAAATACAACTCCTAAGACACTGAAGTGTTCCATCTTGATGATCCAGATAGCACCTTCTTGTAGTACTCTCTCCTGTGACATGTAGTCTAATCCAGAACTGCCATTATTTAAAGATATGAAGAGATATGCCTATATACAATTATTTAAGACATTCAATATCATTGAAGTCAGTTTGAAGATTTAAGTCCTATTTAAAATATTATAGAACATAATGTAATTTTCTAAGTGTGGAAGCTTTCAAACATATTCCTTCAGAGCCTAACTACTTCAATACTTCCAGAAATTTCATGTGAAACTTTAAATTATTTATTACTATTTTTTGAACCAAAGATTCTTAGGAGACTTGATCTCATGAGCAACAGAATTCCAAGTAATACATAAGCAGTTAGACCTTGAAGTCTGTGGAAATTACTTAAAATAGAGATAAGATATGAAAGAATCACTAAACTGACTGTGGCCATAACATTCCCAGCATGGTTCTTCCTAGTTCTCAAAATCACGCCTGTGCTGAGTGTAGACATGTCTAGTAAATAGAGACCAGCAGAATTCTCAAATACTTCAAACTGGCAAAATATCATGACGTATTCTAACCAGTCATTCGGCACATCCCTGTTGCTGCTGCATTTCTCTCAATTCTTCTTCAATTTGCTGTTCCTACACAGTAGTCTGTACACAGAGTAGACAGATACACTTGATAGATTTTTTCTGTGGAAAAATATTAGGTTTAGCTCCAGGAAAACACTTGAATATTAGACCAGTGGAATATGATAACTAGGAACCTTGTAAGAGTTACTCCACTGGAACGTTTTAAAAACAGGTTAGCCAAATATCTATTTGTGGCATAGATTAATATCTCACAATCAAACAAGCAAAATGGTATATATGCTTTCTAAAAGCACTCTCTTGCTTTCTGTTTCAATTAATTTATATACCAAAAGGATAAAGTATCATATCACCAATTAAAGAAAATTCAATCAGTTCCATCAATACAGGTCTCAGGAGATTTGATCCAGAATAGTTTGGATAAATCCTAAAAATGGAGATGATGTGAACACCCTGATTTTTTTTTTTTTCAATCTTCAACTACAAGAATATACTTTTAAAGTTACCTGGTTTGTTAACAACATCCTGCAATTCAGTGACAGAACTGATTATTGCAGCAAGGAGGTTGGAACTAGCAAACCAGCTGAGTGCTTCCACACAGTCGAGCTCTTCCTCTTCACAACCTGTGGAATAGAATTGTAGTTACCAGTATAACCAAATAATTTAGATGACTATGTTACTACTTAGTCTCACTACTTTCTTTTTCTGAAATTGACTAAAGCTAAAAATACATAAGCCATACACTATTTTCACAATTTAGACTGTATTAAATATGCTTCCACAAGCACTAAACCAGAAAAATAGATGAACCTTCTAGTTTGGAAAGCACATTTGATACCATTTTTGATACCATTTTTCCTTGTAGGGGGATGCATGAGCTGGTTTGGTAACAGAAAAGGACAAGAAGACTACATAACTTCTAAAGGAAATCCAGAAACCCTACACTAATATTTTACCTGAATCAGTAAGAAACTTTTTTGCATTTTTCAGTAGGAAATAAGTACTACAACTCAATAAATATACCTTTTAAAAAATATGTTGATGACAAATAATGTAGGAATGTTTCAAGAAATTTATCACATAGAGCAGATGCAATAGCACCTAGTTCTGAAACCTATAATGCAAATATTGAGGATATCAAACAATGGGACCTCATGTGTGTAGTTGCAACTTTACTTGCATTGCTAAATGGACAAAGCATTTCCTTTTAGGGGAAATTATATTTATCAAGTTATCTAAAAACTACAAATTCAGAAATTATATTTGTTAAAATGTCATTAAATTCATATTTACATTCTATTATAAATAATATTATTATATGTTCTTCGTCAACCATGTCATTTGACACAACATTTATCAAAGAAAAAAATTAGCTTACTTGACAGATTATGCTTGCCTTTGGACTCTCCTACACAAACTGGAATTCCAATGCCTTGTTTTAAGCCATTTGTCCAGGTGAAGAGGGAACTAGAAGACTGTGCAAAAACTTTAAGTCTGTTGGCTGCCAAAACTGCAATCACAGCTCTTCGGAATACATAAATCAGGCTTTGGGATCTTCTTTTCTTTAGTTTTGCTTCATCTTGATTGCTTTCCTTATCATCAGAGAGAGCATGAACTAGGGTCTGAATCTTCTGGTTCACTAATTCATAAATGTTCACCTGATCCTGGAGAAGGTCTCTTTGGGAAGACATAGCACACAATCGGCCATACAGAGGATACAGGGCACCTGCCAATAGGGCACAGGCTGCCAGGAGTGAAGAATGCTCCTTCTGAAACTGTCTTAACTTCTTTTTCACAGATATGCTTTCAAGAGCCAATTTCTTTTGACTTTTTTCAAGGACATACATTTTTTCCTTATTTTTCTCTGCTGTTTCTTGGTATTCCTGGGATAAGAGGGAAAAAACCAACCAAAACAACAAAATCAGAAGAAATATTAACAAGTTTTTGTTACTTAGCAAGATCATTTTTACCTAGACAAAAGATAAAATACTTTTTTTTCCACATTCAAGTAACACACTAAAGGAACAAGTATTATTAGTAATGATGAAAGTATCTCTCCCAATAAACAGTTAAACAACCAGATACACAAAAACAAACAGTCAAGTTTCCACAATCTTCAGTTACAAATGGATTCCTGGTTCCTGTTGTTAATCCTTAGTACTCCAATAGCCTGCACGTGGTTGTCCACAATGCAGTTTTATGAGTTGACTTAGCAGTAAGCAACTACATGCTCCAATTTCAGAAAGAACATTGTTCTACAAAGCAGAAATTAAGTTAGTATAAGAGAGGGAAAAAACAAGGAAGGCTCTGGAACATAAACGTAGACAGATTGGCAGCAGCTGGAAAAGGGGAAGTAAAGGTGATCTCTTAATTACTTTGTAATCAACCCCCTACTTATATATTCACAGATTAATTAGGTCTCATACAGAACTGAGTTTTCAAAAGAACAGTGTAATACAGATGCTTTTATTCTGCCTAATGCCATTATAGATTTTTTTAAGTTGTAGAACATTTTTTTCCTCTGAACGCCCTGAAATAGGGAAAGAGGGAGATTTAAAATTGTAAACTGGTATAGAGAAATATAGATAAACGAAGACGGTAGCAAGCCAGGAAATGCTAGGACTACAGTTAGAGGATGCAGACTGCAGTACTGGAATCAAGACACTATGGTGGGAGCTCTAAGTGACCTCAGAGGCTTAAACTGATGCATGAGAGCTTGCTGTGATTGAAACAGTGACTACATTTTAAAAGGCTCCACTGGTATAGGGAGGTAATAAATTTTAGGCACTCCTCACAAAGAATGTACAAGCTCAAACTAAATGCTAATGCTTCAGCTACAATACATGGTCACAAAAAGGCAAACATGGATGGAATTACAAGCTCATATGATGAAGAAAACTGAGGATTGTGCTAATTTTGTTGTCACATGGAGTGAAATTATTCCTGTTAGTAGTGGTCTAAAAAGAAGCAAAATGATAGCATCCAGGCATCTTCTCTTGTGTTCTGTTTAGTACGGGTCCCAAACAAGTGGTGAGCAGGGCACCCTAGTTTCTTTTCCCTCCTCCATTCTGCAAGCACAAAAGGATATATATGTACATATATATATATACACACAGCTATGCCTAGAATGAAAATAGAAGATTCCATGCTTCCATAGAGATGTACCCTAGTCAGTTCAAAATGTCTTTGACCAAATAAATATTTTATAATTTTTTGGAAGGGAAAGAATTTATAATGCTATTAAAATGCTTCAAGTGATACAAAAATAGAGTAGGCCACTAAAAGATTTAATTTCACAATGCAATTTACAGGCCACATATGTCACTTTACTATGCTGAAATAAAAGTATGAACATGGACAATACTTTCAGTGCTACTGCATTATTTACAATGTTTGATTTTTATAGCTAAAATCCCTGATAGCATGACTGAAAGGAACTGAAAAGGTAAGCCAAATTTAGAAAACAACTTATGGTTTCTGGCCATCACAGGTGAAAGGCCAATATCAAGTAAACAAACTGTGATCCCTACAGGGCTGTTGGACAGCAATACCAGTATTCAGTGCTCCTGCTAATTAAAGCATTTCTTAATGCTTTTTGTGCTATGGTAATATGCAAAAGTAAATCAGACAACCTCTGACTTGAGAAACATTACGTTTTGCAGGAAAATATACCTTCTTTTTTTTACTGGCTAATAATTACTTTTGCTATACCAGACACTTTTTCTAGAGTTTTCTTTAAAGTTTAAAAGCAGAGTTCTTGAAAGAGACATAGACTTTTCTTCCTAAACATTGGCAAGCTGGTTTCCTTTGGTGTTTGAAGTGTGAGGGGCACCTCACTGGGTTGCAGAGCTTCATCAATTCTGAGAAACCTTAAAAAAAACTCAGGTGCTACTAGCAAAACTATTTTATCCTACTTCTTACTACACCCTTTCCTTTTATTCTGGCATGGAAACAGGACTGAAAACTAGAAATATAATGACACAGAGACTTCAAAAGGTTTTCTTTTGGAGCTCTGAGCATGGATGGCAGTAGAAGGAACAGGGCCCACCCCCACATGTACTAAAGCTGCTCACAGGGAGGGCAAGCAGGCATGAACGTGACGAAGAGAGAGGGCAAACAGGGTGTGAACCATTAGGCATGAGCCAGGTCACCATGACGACACTGTTTGCACAGGCAGGGCACTGAGGCACTGACAACTCACTTAGCTCAGTTGATGCTCTTCACCCTCAGTGATAGAACCCAGGTATGGTGTTTGTTTGGACAAAAGTTATTTCTTCTGTGCATATCAGAAAGGACAGGGTCAACCCAGATGGATGAAACCATGCAAAAGTCTGGGTCTCAGGCTGCAGAGAATGACGAAGCCTGGCACTGCTCTCAGGGCAGCAGAGACAACAGCTGTGTGAGTTGTGATCAGGCAGATGACCTACAAAGCCTAATGCTGGAGCTGAGAGACAAAGTAGAAAGACTAAGATGTATTAGGGAGCCTGAGGAACAGACTGAGTGGTGGAGCTGCACTCTACTACACCTCAGACAAATGCACACACTGTCCACTTCACATGAAGCAATGGATCCCCCATCCTCTCACCAGGAGCCAAGGACTTCAGAGGTGAGTGGAAACATGTTTCTCCTTGGTGGGGGGCCAGGTGAATCCCCTCCCAAATTACTTCACCTTCCCAGGAGCCCTTATACAACAGGTATAGGGCCAGGGAAACTCAGAATCAGGGAAATGAGAATGTGGATGAAAGTTCATCTAGGCTGGACCGATTGTCTAGGACAGGGCAGCCTACCCCCTGCATCATGACCTCCTCGATTAAGAAAAAAAGAACAGTAAAAATTGTTATAAATTACTCAAAACCTGGGCAGGAATGAGTAAATAAAATTTAATTAGAACTCATTAAAATTACAAAGCAAAGGGGGAACAGTATTGGGAGCTTGACGGGACCCTTTCACCAGAAGCTCGGCTCACAAAAGTGTGTCTCCACCTTTTATACCCTGAGAGTGCCTCAGCCTCATTAATATTCATAAGCAGTCCTCACTAAAGGAGGTTCTTCCGGCACCTCCCACAGCCTGTAGTTTTGCCCAAGTGTCTACTTGGCTCCTCCCAAGGCCTGTCAATCAGTCCTTCCGTGCCATTCATTGGTGGAGCCCTTCTCGTATCTTGATTGGTGCCATGTTACCCTCCCAGCAGTGTGTCCTCATTGCTGGCCGTCTCTTACAAGGGGCAAGTATACGCCCTCCTCTGCATGTTTTTACAGCCCTGTCAGACAGCGTTGCCCAGCAGTAAACACAAAAGGGGAGGGGAGTATTGAAGGGAGAACAGAAAAGGGTTCAAAACTATATTGGGACAACAAAAGTTTATGTCAAAAGAACTGTAAACCCCAACAAAACTCCCCATCATACTTAACAACTCTTCCTCATTTGCATGAGCCAATCACCAGACCTTCTTCATAACAGCACATTATGGGTTAACACGGTTTGGTTTATAGCTGAAGAAAAAATACGGAATACCGCCCTGTAAGGACTTTTGAATTCCTTTAAAAAGGACAGACCTATCGGAGCCACTTCTTGGCTATAGGCATGTGGTTTGATCACGGAGAAAACAGAATGTGACTATTGGAAATACCCATATAAAGCTGAGGATGTGTTGGAGC
>VZUI01038903.1:0-117819 GCA_013401135.1 Cettia cetti | reverse complement strand
TTTTGTTGTTGTTGTGGTTTTTTGGGTTTTTGTAATTTTTTTTTTTTTTTTAATTCCTTTCGCCCCGGGCGCGGAGCCCGGCGGGACCCTGGTGTCCGTGCGTGCGCGCACACGCGCGGCCGGGGCACGGCGGGGCGGGAGCGGCCGGTGCCGGCAGCCGCGCTCCGAGCGCCGGGAGAGGCGCGGGCGGGAGGCTCCCTGGCAGCCTCCCTGACCGTGTCCCCTCGCTGGATGGAGCCCGGGGCTGCCGGGGATGCGGTGCCCGCCGCGGGAGCTGGCGGAGCGGCTTGAGTCCCCCGCCCGGCGGAGGCGAGCATGTCCAGTGAGCGGCTTAACAAGACAGCGGTGAAGGATGCGCGGTTAAAAGACCTGTTGTTGGAAAGAGGTACCGGCGTGTCCGCAGGGGCAGGGACCGCGGGATGCGGCCCGGGGCACCGCACAGCCCTGCCCGCCCGGGAGCGCTCGGGGTCGGTGTGCGGGGGGAGGTTCGGGGTGACGGTCTGGTGTCATTGCTGATACGGGTGTAAATTATGTCTCTCTTTTCGAGCCCTTCTGGGAAGGTGATTTGATTGATTCAACGTGCAGTTAGTTGCCTTTTCCGTGTTGGGCGTTTTTCCCTGAAACGTTGTGTTTGGTTTTAGGTTTTTCCCCCTGGAGGTTTTTTATTAGAAATGTAGTTTCTTGCGTGTAAAGAAACGGATATATGTGTGTGTGACAGGCTTGGGGTAGTAAAACCAAAGCATTTCTCTTCCTGAAGCTTTGCCAGGTTTCTTTCCCAGTAAATTTATAGGACAAGTGGGCAGGAGGAGATCCTGTCTGGAAGGCGGTGGCCTGTCACGCCTGGCAGGTGTTGGGCAGGGGACGTGGTGGGGGCCGGGGTGATCCAGTGCCTGTCAGCAGCCGCTAGGAACTATTTAAATGGCCCTGATCAGTGCCAGTAAATACAGACCGCTGCTGCAGTCTGCCTTTGCTTTTTACTGCTAATAACTTAATGAGCAGCAGGAATGTCACTCAGGAGGAAGAAGAGATTTAAAATTATCTTTCTCTTCCCTGTGCTTTCCCTTGAGGAAATCCTCTTGAAAATCAGTAAGGTGTTTTGTTGCAGTTTGGTGTTTACAATGTAAGCTCTACCTGGGAAATCTCATGTTCTCACAGCTGTGTGCTGTGGTTTTTATTTTATTATATGGCCTTGTTTTAATCAAACATTTTAAAATTAATTCCCTCCCGTGGGAAGTACTCACAGACCAAATCACTCTCATCTCTAAGGGAGAGGTTCTGTCCCCTGTCACTGAAATGCAGGGGCCTCGATAAATTTAGACGACTCTGCCCTTGGCTGATAGAGAAGTAACATGTCGTTCTAGTGATCTGTGCATTCTAGGAAAGCCTAAATCAACCTTGCTTGCTTTGCATGTTGCCCTTTAGCAACAGTCTCTCAATTTCCAGTCTAAAGTGTTAGATGGACCCGAAAAAAGTTTGGATGAAGAAATCCTTTAGTTCTTCAGTAGCCACAGAACGTGAATTGCAGAAGTTGTGAGTTGTGTAAAGTCTGTGTTCTGTGTTTCTGAGCCTGAAAAACCTAATTTTAACTTAACTGTGGTTTGGGTGGGTTTATTTTTTAATCAATTCTGTTCTTCCGGCCTTCTGATCTTTTGGTGCCGACATTGTTAGCTTCCAGTGACGCAAGAGAGGGGAAAAGAAAGATTGCTGTCCTGCTTGTGGGGTTGATAGCAAAAGCAGAGCACAAAGCATGGACTAACCAAATTATTTGAGAATGTCGGTGATCTTAATGACGAGTGGATAGTACTTAACAGCAAGGAGTGATAAAGTGATAGACGTATTTTTGCCCTTTCTTCTTTCTTAAGTAGGCTTAGTTACTCCTCAGGAGACAATTGTAGATCCTCAGCGCCTTGGTGGTGTGGCTGTGCCTGTGACAGACAGCTGGACCTTGACACCAGCCCCCACTGGACACCAGCACACTTACAGCTCCTGTAGTCTGACATTTTGTTTGCAAGAGATCTTAGAATAATGAAACAGCCTTGGGTTTCCTGTGGGTCCACTGCAGGTTCATCTTGGATTTTATGTTTGAGTGGAGTTTGAAGGAGGCTGCTTCACTTCACAGTTGTGTCTGTGCAAGTGCTCTGCTGTCACACAGAAAGCTGAAGGGTGGCTGCAAATTAGGGATGGGGGAAGGGTGCTTGTTTATTGTTCTGTCCATTCATCTTCATATGTCATCTCTCTTTCCTCCTTAGCTTTTTTTTAACAGAAATTTAATATCAGTTTCCCAAAGTTCATGTTTTTGCATCCAATAAGTAGTGTTCTTTTTGGAAAGTACTGAAACTTGAGCTGCTTTTTTGCTTTTTCTACCAGCCTAGCAACCAAAGACCTCCTTCCATTAACTGGAGTTGTCTTTCAAGATGAGAGCATCCCCTGTGAGCAATGCAGTTTCCATAGAAATATCATCAACTCGGTAACTCCAAAGGGCAATTTTTCCCCTTATATTGCTCATCCTTGCTGCTCCAGTATAGCCAAAAGGGTGCAAGAGTGACTCATTTCTAAATATACTTAATATTTGTAGTATAGGCAGGGCTTCAGATAAGATGATGGGTTCTGAGGGAGTTCATTGTAATTGTATCTCTTGCAACAACTAAGGCCTTGGTTTCATTTTTAACCGTGGTGGAACGTATCTTGTTTTAGAGTACTAGAGCTCTTTTTAGATTTTTTTTTTTACCTGACTGGGAAAGTCCTAGAAAATTTCTAATTTACACAAGTTGGAGAGAAGGTAGTAATTGAAAAAAAAACACTGCATGTAGATTCAATAGGCCTAAAGTTTTCCACTCTGGTTAAATAGCTTTCATGCTATTTCTTGATAAAAAAAAATTAAGGGTAGTGTACTAGATGAAGTGGCCTGATTCCTCTCAGGCTTTGAAGCTTATGGAGCCCTCTGGACTCTATTAGTACTACAGGTTGCTATTAAAATAGAGTGGGGTTTGTGTGTATGTGGTTTCTTCAGTTTTTTGTTCAGTGAAGTTGTTTTGTCCAAAGGCTCATCTATGGTGTTTCTGCTGAAGAGTTTATTACCTGTGGAGGCTGCAGAGAAGGATCACCCAGAAGATGCTTAGTTTTGACCTGCAGGAAGTCATGGTGATCAATTTGCTCTGGCAAAAATTAAATAATTTTCATACTTTTTAGAACAGCTTTCTTCATGGAACTTTGCAGAATGGACAGAATAGTATCTCAAGCCAGATCTATTTCAGAGAAATACTGAGGGTCTTTTCAGGTTGTTGCTTTGATGGTTACCTTCTGTGTGTTGTTGACACGTTTTCCTCTTCTTTTCTTTGTTTTAGCTGAACTGGAGTTTGTTCAAATCATCATTATAATCGTGGTTATAACTGTTATGGTGGTAGTGATCATCTGCTTGTTGAACCATTACAAACTCTCGACACGCTCCTTTATTAACCGACAGAGCCAAAGCAGGAGACAGGAAGAAACACTGCAGACGGTGAGTGTGAGCCCCTTGCACCAAACTCCTTTTCCTTGTGCTCTGTGGGCCTGCAGCAAAGCCTCCCAAAGAGCTCTGGTATAGGCAACTGCTGGAAAAACTTCTGATATAATTTTTAATACTCCCTATAGTTAGGTTTTTTGCCAAAGTTGTATTTGTCAGTAGAAAACAAATTTGGAACACAAATTTAAGGTATACTGTCTTTGATTATTTTTAGACCCTGCTATGTTTTATGTAGTTTGTATTAATTTTGCATTTGGAGGTTTAAATGTGACATTGTGTTTGCTGCTGCTGTAATTCGAGAGGGGAGTGTGGAAGGGGAATGAATGGAGATTAGCTGGGGTGCAAAGATATGAAATACTTTCCATATATTGTCTGATACCCTGTAGTTTTATCGCTGATACTGTTCTGTGAAGCTGCCATGGCTGTTCACTGGATCAAAACCAGTAAGGGCCCAGGTGTCACAGTACAGACCAGCTATACTGTAACACCCAGGAAAATGTAATGTTTGTTTTACTAAAACAGCAAGAAGGGACTAGAAAAAACATCTCTCCAAGGACCTGGAGCGCTTAAGATGCGTTGTTACAGAGTCAAAGGCTTAAGATGGAATCTCAGTGACTACTTGTTAAGACTGTATTTAGTCAACCCAACAGTAAATGGGCATCTAATTTGCCTTTTGAGCCAGAAGTTTGCTGGGTGGGATGCTCTGCTCCCTTGTGAGGGTTAACCATAGTGTGTCCCTGACCTTGGGATATCCCCCACAGACCATGCAGTGTCCTGTGGTGTTGCAGGGAGGTCCTTTCTTCTGATGTGCTTTTCCCAAAGTGGTGCCCTTGGCCTCTTTGCTGACAGCAATGGCCGTGAAGGAAGTCACCTTTTGATGCATTGAATTCCTGGTAACAGTGTTCAGTTCACAGCTTCATTTTGTTGTCAAAAATAGTTGGATTGTAACTGAGAGATGTGATCTCATAATGGTTTACACCAGTTCTAACTCCATAGTCTCACCTTTTTATCCATTCCAGTCTTACGTTTCTTCCCTCTTTGTGCTCCATAGGGAGCTGCCTAGGTCATGGTGAGAGGCCTCAGGGGACTGCTCTGGCTGAACACTAATTGCTAGCTTTTTGCTTTTGCTCTCTTTCTTACGGTTAGATTTCAGCAGGGGAGGCAGCACTGACAGGCAAGGAGGCAGAGGTGCCACAGTGGCTACTGTGGAGCTGCCTCCCTGGCAATGCTGGCAATTGGCAGCTCCCCCCCGAAAGTCAGCTGTACAGTGTGACAATGCAGGGTTCCCAGAGCTCTCTTAGAACATCACCTGTGCCATTTTCCTGGGGTGAATTGCTCTTTCCTTGGAGGCTGCAAGGGGAGGAAAGGAGCCGCCTCCTCGAGGAGAGGCAGCCTCATTGCCTGTCACTTCAGTAGCATACAAATGCTTAGCTCTAATTTGGTTACAGATGAAACTGGAACTTGTCAAACCTTAACCTCCTGGACTTGACTGGAAAAATTGACTAGATTAATTTGAATGTTGCTTTGAGATGGACACTATAATTCAAGAGCCACAACTCTGTTTGAAAAATGTTAGCTGTAATTGCTGCAGATGCCTAAAATGAAATAGTTTGAGATGAATGAAATGCATTTTCATCTTCACAAATCTTTTTAAACTGTAGTAAGCTGTCAAATGCATGAAATAACCCATTATTTCCTTTGTATGGTTCATTACTATTGTCTGTTATCAGAGGCAGTGGTATTATTTTTTTTTTCCTCTTGGGCAGAAGGGAGAACACTTCACCTTCTTGTGAAGAAGAACATGCAGTTTGGGAGCTGCTTTAGTACCCAGAACTGATCTTAAATAATTTTTAAAACACTGACTCAGTTTCAGTTTGATGTCACCATTATAAGTAATGATAATCACAGCCAAGTGAGCACTTCATGGGAATTGAGGGGATGGCAAGAATCAGTTACTAATTCTTCTGAAAGCCTTTGGTATAGGTTTGTCATCATTATTAGTCATCTGAATTTCTGATAAGCTGTAGCTCTTCTTAGAAGAAGATCATACTTGTGGGGAACGGGGATTTAGAGGTCTCCAAGTTCAGATGTCAAAAACTTTGAATTTTCATGTGTCTCAGGTGTGAGAAGGAAATTCTTACAGAAACTGGCTGTGCAGTGCAAACCTTAAAAGCAATGTGCAGAGAATGAGGGTCAGAAAACTAAAGTAAGTGCTCTGTGGTGAGAAACTGCAGATGACCAGTCTGTTCTTATTGTCCACAGTACAGTGACTTGCATGAGATAATACATAGTGTGAGTGGTGAGATGTGGGTTATACACTCCTAAAATTCATTTTTTGTACCAGGCAGGCCTTGTTCTGTGTGCACATGCTGCCCAAGTGGCTTTTCTTAGAAGGGAATATTTTTTGATGGTGTATAGACTCTGAAAACAGATATAAATGTTTGTTAACCACTAATATCTGAAGAAAATATTATTGTGACTTAAGTCTTCTTTTGGTAGAGAAATAATGAATGGAAATAGAGGAAGTTCAGACATGTTTCTTGAAAGAAAATGATAAGGCAAATTATTTGACTGTTGGTTAGTTCTGTAGTGAACTCTGAAGTGAATACCCTCTCATGTAACTGAGGTAGCAGAGGTGTATCAAAATGTAGAATCCAGCCTTTCGTGTTCCGGTGGGGGTTTTTTTTGTCCTTTTGTTATCTTCAATTTTTTTTTTCTTTAAGCTTGTCCTATTTCTAGATAATCTTGTCTTCCACCAGCTAGGTGGTGGCTGAAATGCACAGGTTTCTGGCCTCATAAAGACCAGCTGTTGAACAAATGATCTCTCTTATTCTGGTTCTTGTAGAAAGTGTAATAGGAGTGATCAAGTAAATTATCTACTGCCTTTATTATCAGCCTCATACCTGTGAAACTCATGGATTAGGCATCAGAAAGAATGAAATAAGACATTAGTGGATTTCTTTTTCTGCTTGAACTTCTTCATGGTTATACAAACAAACAAAACCCTGAACAAACACCCTCAAATAGAACAAAAATAAAAAGAGGATGATAATGAGAATTTCAACTTCCAGGCCAAGGTAGAAATTAGAATATTAAAAAGATTAAATCACTGCCATCACAAATGTTAGCGTTTGAAGGGCAGAAAAAGGACCAGTTGTAGGAAAAAAAGAAAAAGTTGCTCCTTGGCAAGTGCATGAGAAATATTGTTGTTAGGTGCCTGGTCTTTAAATACGCTTTTCTGTGTGACCACCAGTTCATCTTTATATTTTTTTCTTTATTTTTCTTTTCATTCCTTGGAAGTGTCACGTTCCAGTCTTTCCCCTGGTCTTTAGTATTTTATTACCTTGGTTATTGGGCCAGGGCCTTAAGCAGATTGCAGCCAAGGGCAGGAGGAACATGGAGTGCTCAGGAGCCGTGGGTGCTTCTGCTGCAGTGCTGAGGATGCTGCTTGCCCTCTCATGGCAAGCCCTGCCCTCTCCTAGTGAGGCTATTAAACATTCCAACCCTGTCTTAACATTAGCAGAAATAAGAGTTTTGGGGTCATAATTATGAGAGGTGGAAAGACGCTGAGTGATGACCATGTTGGAGTGAGCCTGCAAGTTGCTGAACAGTGTCTGTATCACAGTGGATAAAATATTGAATGGCTTATCCATTAGCAGAGTTGGGCTTCACAGCTGTGAGCAAGCCAAAGGTTGCAGAACACCTGAGAGGGATACAGAAGCCGTAGGGTGTGGAGTACACCAGGAGCATGCCCAGGGGCTGCTTCACTTTGAAACAGCAGAACCTCTTGTGTGGGAGCAACTGATGCTACTGGCAGTGCTGTGGGATTTTGGGGCAGAGCCATGTGGCAGCCTTGGGAAGGCACATCTGTGCACAGGGTATGTGTGTCTGAAATTCAAGGGGAGATCAGTGCTGCAGCGTTGCTGGCTGTGCCTTTGTTGACCTTGTGTCTGGAGGGCACTGTTGCTGGTAACCAAAAGCATCCTGCTGGAATGTAGGTAGCAGCAGCTGAGCTGCTGCTGTGGCACTCTGTTGTTTGCTGGGACAAAACACAGATAAATCTTGCTTCCCAGTGATTAACTCTTAATGTCATCACCAGTGATTTCCACTGGGACATTGAGGGGAAAGCGATTAACTGATTTACAGAGAGGTACTTAATGAGCTTCTGATGTTCCTAATTTCATTCCTTTTCTGTATCCTGGTGTCTTTGCATTGTCTTCTTTTATAAAGTAGATGTGGAATGAGTGCTGAACACTTGGACTGCCCCAGGCCTACTCCTGGCAGCAAATCCCTGCATCCATCACACAAAATGCTCACCCTGACCAGCCCCTGCCTCCCAGCACCGAGGGCAGCATTTCTGCTCAGTCTAGTCAGCTTGCATTAGAACCTGTGCTGGGAATCCCAGTCTTGGATGCCAAGCTGCAGGAGCACAGCTGTAAAAAAATACTCCCCTCTGCCTTGTACCAGCTATTTCAGAATAAAAGGGGCATGTCAGGAGGCTGACAGAAAATACTCAATAATATTGACAGCTCAGGGATTTGTCAGTAATTTCAAATGTTAGTCTTTCCTGCTGGTCTTCTAAATTATTTCCTACTGGCACTGGCATTATTCTGTCTGTGTCCTGCTGGTGTCCCTGGGCCACTCATTCTCATTTTCTTACTGACATATGCAAAAGAAAGAAAATCCCACTGGGAACAAGAACCCAGTCTACAGCCAGGAGAGAGCGTGAGTGCTGTAGACCACCCTGCTTTGCCAAATCTTTTTGTTTGTACCAGTCATCATTTGGCAGGGGCTGGATGTGCACTGCATTCTCCTGCTGTCTCCTTGAGGGACATGGGCTCGCCTCTCCTCAGGGAGTGCTGCCAAGAGGGACAGCGAGCTCGGCTGCTGCTCTTTGAAGTTTCCCATGGTAAGGTCATTATATGTTTAATAAGGGAAGGATTGTCCACAAAATCTGCAGGTAGGACTAGAAGTGAGGAGCGCTGGCTTTGGGCGGCACCTGACTCAGTGTGTCATCTTGGGTAACTTGCTTCATCTCCAAACAAAGGAGGAAGGATAACAGTACTTTACTCCCTTCAGTTGAATGAAATGAAGATTACTTAAAGTGATGAAGTACTGTGAAGATGTGGAAATAAAAGTTTGAAAGCATTAAGTAACAGGAATAATTGCAGTAAGTGCAGGGAGGCAGATTATGTGTGAGAGATTTGGCACACTCTGTAATTCTCTAGTACTTCTCCTTGGTACAGTGCACTGCTCTGTTAGACAGCGTCACCTATTCCCCCTGAGGAATAGCTTTTAAAGCCTGCTGGAATACTCATCATTCTGTTGAGGACAACACAGTAGTTTGTTTTTGCTTGTGTTTGTTGCTGTCTTCAGAGCTGTGGTGGTCTCTCTTACCCAGTAAGATATGGGGAGGAATGAGCCCCTGTGCCTTTCTGGAGTGTTTTCAGCAAGCCACTGCTTTAATGTGGTGTAAGGTACCACCTAGGGCCAAAATCAGAAACTACACTGCTATCTGGAACATTTCACTTGCAAAAGAAGTGTGTGTATTTGTGTGTGAGTGTGTATGTTTTTGTATAAAAATAAAATTCTGTGTTAAGGGGAAAAGAGGGGCCTTCTTAATAATTGTAATGCATTTTAGAAAGTGAAAAACTGTCTTTTGTTTCTCAAAGAACATCATTTCAGGCAGGGTTCTATTTCGCAGAAACTTAATAGTGGAGAAAGCCTGTAAATCTCCTTAACGGTCATCAAAAAAAGAAAAGTTTGGATTATATGGGATTGTCATGGTTTAACCCCAGCTGGCAGCTAAGCACCACACAGTCACTTGCTCCCAGCAGGCTGGGGGAGAAAATCAGATGGGTAAAAGTGAGAACTTGAGGGCTGAGGTCAAGACAGTTTAATAGGGAAAGCAAAACAAGGAATTCATTCAGCACTTCCCAGGGACAGGCACCTGTCCATCCATTTCCTGGGCATCGGTGTTCTATGGTGTGTAACAGTGACTTGCAAAGACAAATGCTCTTGCTCCCAAAGTCCTGCTTTCCTTCTTCTTCCCCTGGCTCTACATACTGATTGTGATGCCATGTGGTTTATAATATTCCTTTGGTCAGTTGGGGTCAGCTGTCCTGGCTGTCCCCTCCCAGCTCCTTGTGCACCCCCACCCCCTTCACTGGTGGGGTGAGGTGAGGAGCAGAGACGGCCCTGACTCTTGTGTAAACACCATTTAGCAGTAATGAAAATATCCCTGGGTTATCAACACTGTTTTCCTCACAAATCCAAAACATGGCCCCATACTTGCCACTATGTAGAAAATTAACTCTATCCCAGCTATAACAAGCACAGGGATCCTTTTGCTTTATTACAGTTTGAGGAAAACTTTTTCTGAGTGTAAATTTTTACCTGTAGTTTTTCCTGAGTTAAAAATAATTCTTCTGGTAAATGTTCCTGCTGGCTGTCAATGGGCTGATGCTCAGCTGAGGCAGTGGGATGACAGTGTGTGCTTCAGAGTTTAAAAATGTCCTCAAAAAGTCGTCTTCCTACACTGTTTAATTCTAGGGGCTCCAAAGCTTTGTGAAATATGAAATAGCAAATTATCCTAGGCTTATGGAGTCTCCTAAGCTATAAATATTGGGTTAAATTATCACCATGAGGTAATTAAGTAATCACTCAGCTGGATTTATTAAATGATGCTGCTATTTCAAAACCTACTCACAAAGTTAATTTCTGTAAATTATGGTGAAACCCAAAAATGGCAATGGTCAGCAAAAGACATAGGTGGATCCCTAAGATTTTTATTGCTTGGTGTTATTGGTAGGTGCTAGGATTTTCATTCCAAAGCCTAACAATGTTAAAAATCAATACACTATAGGGAATGAATGCATAAGCTTCGTCTCCCTGTTAGTTTTAAGTATTGAAGCTCATGCCTGAAGTCTCTTGAACAAGGAGCAAGTTGAGGTGGCCTAGCTATTGACAGTCTATAAGAAGCAGGTAAATGAGGTATTGCCCTCATCAAAATATGGGTAAATTGCATTTGCTCAGGTTTAGCCTTGTTTGCACATACCTGATAACTACTTGTAGAAATCGCTAATATAAATACAAATGCTGTCAGTTCTCACCTGATTTTCACTGATATGAGCACAGGGGAAGCATTTTAGCTTTCAGAGCAAGGTCTGTAAGCACAGGGAAAAGCAGAGAACAAGAACTAGCACTTTCTCTCAGTAT
The DNA here is from genome assembly GCA_013401135.1 of Cettia cetti. NCBI lineage: Eukaryota > Metazoa > Chordata > Aves > Passeriformes > Sylviidae > Cettia > Cettia cetti. Next base: position 107,099 of record VZUI01038903.1, on the reverse strand, counting down.
AAGTCACCACAGATTGGTCAGGCTGGTCCCAGCACATTATTTCCTAAATCTACATCTCGGGGTGGAGTGGTGTATTCATGGGAATATTTTTCTTCCGCAACATTTTCTTCTCATCTCCACCTCTTGCTATCACCCCAAGATCAGTGGAGTTGGTGGGCACCAAGCTTAGGGTTAGGTGGTATCTACCCAAGGCAGGGGGAATTTCCCTTAGATAAAGACTCGAGGAAAGGTAGGTAGTAAGTCTCCTGTGGTAGATGTAGTGATTTCAGGAGGGCAGAATCTGTGTTGGATCAGTTAGTCTGGCCTCAGTGAGGAGAGAATTCTGTGCTGTGTCATTGGACCAAGCATGGTGAGGTTGGTCTGCACGTGTGTGAGCTCTGTTTTCCAAGTGTGGGCATGGTGAGCCCCTGTTACGCAGCCGTCTGCTTGGAGAGTTATTCTAGCTCCTGGGATAGAGATCTTACTGAGGGTTGGCTGCTGCCAAATTATTCATTCAGTCTGCTGCTCTCTGGGGGAAGCATTAGGGAAGGAAGGAGCTACAGGTGACCTCTAGGACATAAGGTCACAGGAATGATATTGTTACATATCCTTGCATCCTAAGGATCTCACAGCCTCAGAGTTCAACTGCATTCTAAGCTGTTTCCCTTCTCAAGTAGTTCTCCCAGAGTGGGGAGAGCTTTGGGCTCCTTTGGTCTCATCTTGGTGTGACTATCCCAGTGTCCTGGTGGGATCCCTGTCGCAGCTGCAGTGCCTCCAGGCGGGGTCTTTGATTGTTCTGGGATTCAGGCATCAGCAGGAGAAGTAACAGGCAGCTCTTTTCTTCTAACAAGTTATTTCTGTTAGGCATGACTGGTAGCAGATCTGGGAGTCTTCTTGGCTCAGTGAGCAGGTCCTGTTCCATCTCTATGCAGAGCTTTTCTCCATATGCTGCGCCATCTCTCTCAGCTCATCTTACCCTTTTGCCTTTGGGGAGATAGGCCCTAGGATGGAAGCTGTTACCATGTCCTCATCATCAATGCCTTTTCATAGGGGAGTTTAAGGGATATTAGTGGTGGAGGTAGATTTTATTTCTTTCTGTGTTGGCTTGTTGGTTTTGCCTTTTTTCCTCACTTCTGAGCCTGTCAATCAGGGGCAGTTAATTAAGACCTTTAGCTTTGACTAATATGTTTTACAAACAGTCGCAACGGGGTTGGAGCCTGTTGGGTCAAACTGCTGATAACCTGGTTGCCTTCAATTGTGCAAATGTACCCTCAGATATTTCAAACAGAGGGCACCTGCGTGCTGAAGGAGTGGAAAGGAGTGTGTGTCCAAGTGTGTATGCACATGCATGTGTATAGTTCCACAGTTACAGTTTCTTCAACTGACTGAACCTCATCTAGGCACTGAAATACACGAATCTGCGTTAAGACTTATCTTTCATGTCTTTGCAAAGGGGAATACTTGGGGAAGTCGTAAATAATTGCAGTTGTTAGTCTCTCTCTATCTTTGCTCTCCAAACCTACAGAAGAGAAGTGTACCAGCTTTGCTATTCAAAGCATTTCCCTTAGCAGCTGAATCCTGTGGGAGAGTCCTCTTAGAGCAGCTTTCCTCTGCGCTGGACTCTCCTGACAAGATCACAGACGGCTTTTGGTCTCTGAGTGTCATGATGAACATCTCGTTGGGTCTATTTTTACATGTGAAATATGTTGAAAGATGCTATGGTGAGAAGAAGCAGTACAGTAAGATTTGGAAGCAGTCTATACATGGTAATGCTTTTGGGGACAGTATGCATTTTCCTTCCAGCTCCTGAAATTTCTTATGTCTGTAAAACTTGAATTAGCATCAAGAAAATAGTCATGACTATACAATATTTTGATTTCCTCTTTGTGCACCAAGATTGAAATTCTGTGCTTTATAGCTGCTCTGATATGTTCTTTTCAGCCTCAAAATTTTCCAATAAAATAAATTCATTCTGGGAGTTACTGCTACTCTAAACAATTAATTGAGAAGAAAAATAATGATACACTTTAAGCTATTTTCCCTTATTGACATACTGTTCTTCACCCTTTTATTCTGCCTTGAGTGCTGGTATGATGTCAGAACAGCATTTCAAGGCATGAGAGAGAAAATATTTCAACCTGAGGTGGTTGGAGAAGTGATTGAAAAATGGGTTTAAACCTCAGCTGCTTTAACTACTGTTTATGGTGGGGATTGGGCAACTGACAGTTTTGACCAGATTATCCCTGGGTTTAGTATGTCTGTCACTTCACTGAGATTACAGACGCCAGGTGTTGTTGTGAACTGTTTTGCCGGTGTGTAATTGGGATGCTGGCTGGCAGACCTCTGTCAGACCTGCCACCCTTGCTGGTTTGGGAGGTGACAGGTACCTGCTCAGCACTCTGCAGGTGCTGAGGTGTCTCCTGTCATCTCCATGCGTTGCCACACTCTCAGCCACCGCCAGCTTGCTGCATCCTTATGGCCTGTGGGGCTGGGCGCTGTGGAAGAAATCTTGGCACTCACAAAACGGACCAAGCTTGACTTGCTGAGGAGCAGAGCTGCTCTTTGGAAAGAAGGGAAGCGGGATGTTGCTTGTTTAGCTCCTGGAGACAGCCAGTCCTTAGAAGATGACTGCTGGAAAGAGCTATGATAATGAGGCAGAATGGTGATGTGATCTATTAATTTTTCTTTTTTTGTTTTCTTCCACATTTCAGGAGGGGTGCTTGTGGCCCTCAGAAAGCTCGGTTTCGCGCCAGGGTGCTTCAGAGGTACTGACAGATTTTTGACTATTTCACCAAGAGCTTTCTTTTTTTTCTTTTTTTTTTTTTTTTTTCTGTAATGGATATTTGTCTCCTTTCAAAAATGTGCACCTATTTCTTGTAGAGAAAGCTTGCTCAATGTACTTCATACCATCATCTAAGCCTGCCTTAACATGCATTTCATAAATTCCTGAGACCTTTTCATAAAAGAATGAAATTCTGCCTACTTGACACCTCATCTCCATCAGCAACTCCCTGTGTCATAGTAGGCATTCACAAGTAAGTGGTGGAGGTGTGTCTCTTTCCTGCAGTGGCTCAGTAATTTGAGTATTCATTGGAGGCTGGGAGACCAGTTCCTCTTGTCTCTGAACTTTTCTTGGATTTACAACATGTATCCTATCACCATTTTCCAGCTAGCATAGATCCCTTTTCTATGTAATAATTTGTGGGTATATTGCTCTGAGTGGTCCAGCTGTCCTGTGACAAGCAGCAGAACTTCACGGTGGTCGGCCCTGCATCTGTGAAGGTCTGGGGTTGAAGACCCTGCAGGGATCCAAAAAAAGAAGAGCAGTCTGAGAGATCTAGATCTGAGAAGTGTCTGTCCAGATCTGGGCTAGACCAAGTGAGGAGCAATAGCACCTCACAGAGTATCTTAAACCTTCTCCAGGGTTTAATATACCAGAGATGTATTTTCAAATGCAGAAGCTTTGTAGGTTGTCCCCAGAGGCTGAGTTTTTGCTGAGAACTGAGGGGGAGGAGGACACCTGATACACTCTGATAGTGAAGGTGTGAGATATGCTGAGCCTTTACAAATTGTACTAAAATGACCATCTGAATTCTTTGGGGATGTGTTAACTCTGAGTAGGAGGGGGAAGCTCAGGCTGCAGCTGAAATTCAGTATTGGGACATTGTTGTAGAACTAGTCAATTATCGAGACTAGAGAGAGTTCATTTCCTGGTTTCAGAAACAGAATCATCTGTTTTTGCTGGGAATGTTAATGTCAGAAGGAACTTTCTGGGGCCTTGGGCTTCCTTCCTGCAGCTGTTCTCAAGTGTGCTGGATCCTTCCTGTGCCTCCTGCTCTTGGCCTGCATTCATGTGGCCGCTCGTGTGCATGGTGTCTGCTGGGTTTAACCTCTAAGGCAGGTGGCAAAAAGAAGCATTCTGTGTTTTCTCGGTTCGCTGTAAAGCTCGGAGCACCCGCGGCGCTTTGCGCAGACCTGGAGTCACGCCTGTCTCTCTTCCCGTTTCAGATCATGTACGCCCCAAGGTCCAGGGACAGGTTTACCACCCCATCTTTTATGCAGCGGGACCGTTTCAGTCGCTTCCAGCCCACTTACCCTTACATGCAGCATGAGATTGACCTTCCTCCGACCATCTCCCTGTCCGACGGCGAAGAGCCACCGCCGTACCAGGGCCCGTGCACCCTGCAGCTCCGGGACCCCGAGCAGCAGATGGAGCTCAACCGGGAATCCGTCAGGGCGCCGCCCAACCGAACCATTTTTGATAGCGACTTGATAGACATCTCGATGTACAATGGGGGTCCCTGCCCACCCAGCAGCAATTCGGGCATAAGTGCAACCAACTATAGCAGTAATGGAAGGATGGAAGGACCACCCCCGACGTACAGCGAGGTCATGGGGCATTACCCCGGCTCCTCTTTTTTCCACCACCAGCACAGCAACATGCCTCCTTCCTCGCAGAGGGGGAGCAGACTTCAGTTTCAGCAGAACAATTCAGAGAGCACAATAGCCCCCAGCAAAGGCCAGGACCGGAAACCAGGAAACCTGGTCTAAGTTACCCGCCCAGGTGCGTTTGGACTGAAGACAGGAGATCCAAGCAGGGCGGTGAAGGAAGAGCCCCGTGCTCCAGTGCACAGTGTTGTTACATTTCACGTGGTACAACTGAGTAAAACCAAACGTGCAAACCAGTTCTTTGTTTCTGATTCCTTTCAGGGGAATTGCATGCAAAGCAGATTGAAAGAAATACAAACTACCATTCAGTTTGTCTACGAGCAGTGTTTCAGGGGAGGGGGGGGGTATATATTATTTTTTTTTAATAAACTATTTCAATTATTTAATTCTAGAAGTTAACTTAGCACAGAAATGAGGCTTGTACAGCCTGTTTTATACTCACTGAATGGCAGAAGGAAGAAGGTGGTTTTGCTAGATAAATGGGGGAAGAATTGGCCAGTTTGCTTTTTTTTTTTCTCCCAGGGTGTGAATTTTTTTAATATGAAACAAAATTCCTGTTCTGTGTGCCAAGGTATAAAGTTGAGAACTTAGATGAATGCAAGGAATTAATTTGTGTTGTGATAAATGTGTTTTAAAAAGTTGCACTATCTTACTGTTTTAAAAAAATATATATGAGGGAACTGTTTTATGTGAAGTTCTTCTATATGTTGTCGTTTCACCTGTGGAATAATGATAGAGCCCTAGAAGTAATCAGGAGGACTCTGCCCCCTCCCCCCGGGTTTTCTAGAAGATGGGGACAGGACTTAGCCTGTCAGGCTAAGTTAAATAGAAGGACAAATACAAATACAGGGACACTCGTCTTTGCAATAATTTGCATTCAAATAACAGTGTATCAGTGAAGTGTCTTGGAGACTTTTGGATGGAAGAAGGCAAATATGAAATCCCAGCATTTTCCATCACTTTATGTTTTAGCTATTTTGCAGTGTAGACTGTTTCTTTCATAAATGGCAAAACTAAAATTCTCAGATGTGCTGATTTGTATTGATTTTAAGTGCTGCCATTCGTTTCCTTTTCATAATGCAGTATCACCAGTACTTACCATTCTAGAGATTTTGGTCCTCACTGTAGCCTGAAATGTATTTAGTCACATATCATGACATTATGCAATAAATGGTTTGAAAATGCAGGGTGGGATTTTTTTCCCCCTGCACTGCTGTTGAAGTACGTGAGACTGTTGTGGTTTTCGCTCTCCATTTCATCCTTTCAGATGCTGAAATTCAGTCCTGGAGGTCCATCCTGTTGAAGTGAAGGGGGCCCTTGTGGCTAAACACCCCCTGTGGTGTTTCTGCAGGAGTACCAAGAGGGCTTGTGGCAGTGGTGCTGGCTCCTGCCGCATCCCTGCCAGGGATGTGGGAGCACCAGGAATTCTCCCTGCAAACCATTTTGCTCTGGGTCCTGTTGCAGAAACCTTGTGGTGGGTGCATGATGTCTGTGTGACACCAGCAGGACTGCCCTCATGGGTGAGGGTGACTCGTGTGTTAACCAAGTGTCTGTAAGCCCTGATTTTTTGCTATACTGGCCTGGAGAGTAGTTGGAAAGTGTTACCTGCCTGTGTCGTGGCATGTGGAGTTTTTCTTCACTGGCTGTTCCCGTGTGGAAGCACGCATGGTGCCAGAACTCAGTTGACAGAAGGTGATAGTGGCATCACAAGCACATGAAAAAGCACAAATTGCACTTAAAATGCATTTTGGAAATGGACTTAAAAGAAAGAATCTTTAGAGTCTTACCTTGAATAGTTTCTAATATATAGGTGTATGAGTGTGTCATAGACCTTTTCACTTCAAGATCTTTCACTTTTTTTCTATTTTCCTGAGCCTTGTGCTTGGTTGCAGACAGCAGCCACTGAGTGCCCCAAGGGCACCTATGCCCTCGTCCCATGGCTGGAGGCTGGATTTCTGCAGGACTTCTGTACACAGGGGGCTCTGATAACTGAAGTGCATCTTTGATCTATGCAGAGTTTTAATGCCAAAACAGTGTGTGTGTATGTCTGCGTGCATGTGTGTCTTTTGGGTCCAGTGTAGATTTGTTTTCTTCATAAGGTAATTTGATTTTATTCTAGTTTAGAAAACATTTGTATAACTGTTAGTCTGAATACACAGCCCCATTTGTCTCTGAAATTGTTGTTTTGGTCTGAGTTATGCTGGTAATGCAGAGTAAAGCTGCCTTTTATCGTGTGTATTAATCAAAGGGAGAGACAGAGATTGTATGGTGGGATTCACTTATTTTTTTTTCCTCTCAGAGCCGCAGGACAGGTGTTTAGAAGATGACTAGGTGGCTTTCAGTCAGCTGGGGCTCTCATCACTGTCTGGTTCCTGGGAATAAAAGCTGTGAAATTAGATTTTTGCAAACAACCTACAAACAGAATTCTTAGTTTAAAACAACAAACAAACAAAATCCAACCAAGAGGACAAAGCCAGCAAGTGCTGGTTTTGGTCTTCAGTGACTTTTGTCACTTGAGGAGTGAGCCTTTAAGCTAGAGAATGTGTGTGCCTACACAGATACTGTGCTGTTGCCTAAATGAGGATTGTTTAGCCGAGAAGCCTTCAGGTGAGAACAGCTGGAACTCAGTTGTCATGGCAGAGCACACCTGGACTGGGCCCTGGGCTTGGGCTGGCTGAAGACCAACTTTCCCCATGTGTGGATCTCAGTGAAGTGAGCCTTGAAGTTGCCTTCAAAGTCACCTCTTGGGAATGTACTTTCTTTAAAAACAGCCCTTTGCCATCTTCTGCCCTCTCTGCATGCCAGTGGATTTATGCACTACCCATTAACATTCTCCAGTCTGCTGTCTCTTAATTTCTCTTGGCCGAGAAAATTTTTCTGCATGGAAAATGTAGTCTCTTCCAGTTCTATAGAAAAGATTGGTTTAAAAATAACTTGGTATTTGCTTACCTAATAGTTGCATCTCTTCTTGCATCTTTGTCTTGTCATCCTAGAATCGGAGAATATGCTGAGTTGGAAGGGACCCATCAGGATCATTGAATCCAACTCCTGGCCCTGCACAGAACCATCCCCAAGAGTCACACCATTTACCTGAGAGAATTGTCCAAATGCTTTTTTGAACTCTGCCAGGCTGGTGCTGTGATCACCCTGGGGAGCCTCTTCCAGTGCCCAACCACCCTCTGGGGTGGTATTTCCTAATACTCAACCTAAACTGCTCCTGGCACAACTTCCAGCCATTTCCTTGGATCCTGTCACCAGTCAACAGACCAGTGCCTGCCCCTCCTCTGTCCCCATAAGGAAGTCCTAACTGCACTGAGATCACCCCTCAGTCTCCTCCAGGCTTGACAAAGTAACCTCAGGCACTTCTCATATGGCTTCCCCTAGGGAATCATCATCCTCATTGCCCTCCTTTGGACACTGTAATGGCTTAATGTTGTGCTCTGCTTTCCCAAATGTAATGTGCAGACAGTACCTCTCAGCTCTGGGAGTGTAGTGACTAGTTTACTTGCTATAGGTGTGCTTGCAATCTTCTGGTTTCAGGCCTCTTTTAGCAGTAAGTAGGCTGTTTTTCTGATTGATAGTAGTGCTCTCCAGTGGGAAGGCACTCAACAGTGTAACATTGAAACACTTTTTCTATTTTTTCTTCTGTTGACTTGGTAGAGAATCTGCTCTTGGTAACAGAATGGTAAAAGAAATACCAGAATTAGATAGCATTATCAATCTTTACAGGCTTAGAAATTGGTGAGCTCTGAATTCTATAATTCTGTAAAGCATTTATGGGGTCAAGTTTTGAAAATATCCAGAATTGATAGACTGTATTCCAGAGCTGCTCAGTGAACCCTTGGATAAGTTATAAAATATTTCTTCAAACATTGTAGCATTAATTGGGTAGATTTTGCTTCCATACTCATCTTCTGGTTTATGTGTCTCATGCTCAAAACCCACATCATATGTGTGTGGTGTTTTCTGTGTGATGTATCATATTTGCCTGAATTCTGGTTGCATCTTCTGACTTTGCTCAGTAACTCGTGTTCCCAAAATTCAGTATAGTGATGCCCCTACTTTAGAAATTTTCAGGTTGAAAGATTATTTTTTATTTTAAATGCACCTTTATGAAATAAAGTTTTGCAACCTTTGTCATCCTGCAAAGACTAATTTTTCCCTTTTGTGTCTAGGCATGGCTCTCTTCCTGATGCTAAATATGCCCCATCTTTGGTGTTTTTGTATGATCTTTCAGGGCTAGAAAAGGCAGGGGGTTTAGCAAAAGAAAAGAATGGTTTCTCTCCCAGTTTAGCAATGGAGCACTTGGCACTTAGCTCTGATTCTGTACCTATGTCTAGCACAGCTGTGGCTGGGCTCCTCTCAGTGCTCCGGACAAGCAGACTGAGTGTGATGCTGCTTAAAAGATGTGAGTGAGGGATAGGAAGAGTGGTACCCAGCCAACAGTACAGCGTTCAGATCCCTTTCCTGGCATGTGTGGCACACGCAGAATACACAGGACTTTGCATAATAGGATGTGTTCATCAGGGAGGATCTAATTGTGCTCCTTCTGGTCTTGTCACTGATGAACTCTGCACTAAGGCCAGTCTCGGGCTGATGGGACTTGATTTTCCCTTGGAAAATAAATGATTTTCCCTTGGAAGTATGAAAACTCAAGCATACACCCCATGTACAAGTTTCTCATGGCTAGTCAGGAAGATGTTTGCATTCCTGCACTCATGGAATCTGCAGAACCTATGGGTTAAGCTGTGCATCATTTGGCTTTTTATTACTGCTTGCTCACTTCTTCCACCAGTTTGTCCTAGCTGGAAGCTGCTTCTGTTATGCCAAATCTCTGAATGTTCTTATTGCAAATATATATTTTTTAAAAGTGTCATTGAGAGATCCTTTTTTTTCTTCTGTGAATGGGGTGCAGAGAAGGGTAAGAAGCAGAACTGCATTGTTTATTAAGGAATGCACTTCTTTGCAATAGAGAAGAAATCCTTGTCCTGCTGAAGAGCCTAGTGTGGAGGCTGTCTGAAACAGTGTGGTCTGAGGTAGTAGTTTCTAACCCTGCCAGGTAGTGACATATTGGACCTTAGAACTGACACTCTAATCTACAAGGAATGTTTGAATGCTTTGGAGAAGAATGATTGCTAACCTTTCTCTGACTTTATCCCTGAATGCTCATGGTAGCTAAGGTAACCTGATTTTGTAGGCAAAGAAAACCAGTAAGTTAATGAGAAATAGATACGCATCAGTATTTTTCTTTGCCTTTTTTTCCCCCCGAGGATAAACAATAGGCTTACAGGCAAATTTGAAGGTATTTAGGATAATTCACAGGTTCTCTCTGGTCGTTACCGTTAAGTCACGTCCATGCACATACAGACCTGCGTGCAAACTCGTCCCCTTGATTCTCTCTCTACTAGTTGCCATTCCATGATCACCTTCCAGAAGAGCTAAATGGCTCTGTGCTCTCAGGAACAATGGCAGGTCATTTGTCAAACAGCAGGAAGCATGAGGAATATTTGCTTTTCAGTCCTGTAAATGTCATGACCTATGTTTTTATCAGTAGGAGGCTTTCTTGCTGCACCAGTTCTTGCCTGTCACCCGGTGTGCTTGTGCATCTTCCATCCAACAGCTCTCTCTCCTTTTGGCTGAGCTTTGAAAAATCTTCATGCTTTGGGATAACCCCAATGCAGACCTCATATATTGATGTACAGGTAGGAAATATACTTAGATTTTTCAGACCTAGCTGATGATAAGAACCAAGTCATCTTTCTGTGCAGTGGATTCAGATGAAGTCTGGCTTTTGATTACATCCTTGCTTTTTAGATAAAGGCTGTCACACATAATTTAATTATACATATCTGGTCTTTCCCTGCACTGTGTTGCATGCTTGCCAACCAATACAATTACAACTTTTCTCCTACACTAGCCCCAAATGTGCCAATCATTTGAATCCCTGGAAAGAGGCAGTCTTCCTGAGTTGTCTGAGGCCTGTTGAGGCCTTTTAGAAAATGGAGAAGTCCCTTGTGAGGATGTGTTGAACTTAGAGAGGTTTCCTGTCCAAAAACTATTCTGTATGTTTCATTATGAAATTCAAGTTGCAGATTTGAGAACATGCTGACTGAAAATGGTGGTAGGATTTTTTATAGTTAATATATTGTTTACCAGCCTGTCTTCAGTAATCAGAGATGTAAATTACCTTTTGAACCACCTCTGATTGCACTGTTGGGCTGGCAAAAGCCCAGTTGGGCACACTTGCACCAGCAAAAAAAAAAAAAAGAGTAGTTTTCTTGGTACAGCTCTGGGGAATAAACAGAAGCTGCACCACAAAGTTCATCCTCCGAAACCAACACGAGACCTGCGCTGCCTCTTCCCAGCAAACTGAAGTGTAGGTGTTTCTATGGAGTGCTTTGCCACACTATTTAGTACCATAGACATGCAGTGGAGGAGCCTAGTGATGTTTCCTTGAAATTGTTATTACATGTATTTCAGGGATGCGAATGCTGTTTTTGTAACCACCCAGTACAATTCTCCTGATTTTGAAAGGGAAGATCAAGGACTGTTTTGTGTCACAAACTCTCCTGGCTCTTATTTCTGCCTTGCTGGTGTCTCTTCTGTTTTTAGACTGAACACAAGCAACCTGGGTATTGCTAGAGTTGCTTTCTTGCTATCAAAGAGCTTACATTTTTATGTTGATTAATGATAAAAAAACAAAACTGAAACATAGGTATACTTTCCCTTCCCTCTGACAGATGTGTGATTTACTGCCAGAGATGATGCAATTTTCTTTGCTATATTGCTGCTGCTGCTGCTGCTGCTTTAAATGGTTTGGTGTATGAGCTTTCTGAAACATGATGTGTGTAGGATCTCATGGGTGACAAAGCTGTCTCTTTTCTTCTTCCTTTCTCTCCTTAGTTTGTGCTTGTCTGTCTGCTGTGGTAGGTTTATTAAGAAATTAAATACATCCTTATTAGATATAATTTTGAGGAGGTTTGCATGTCCGTAGTTTGTTAGCAACTAAGGTGCCTCATGTTCAGGTCTGAGCAGATAGGAATCCCCTTGCACTCAAGAGGGCCTGATCCAAAGCCTGCTGAAGTTGGTAGGAAGACTTGCCAACTTCAGAGGGCTTTGCATCAGGCCTTACACTCCCACCTTTGTTGTGCCTCACTTAAAATGGTGCTTTTTAAGTTGTCTGTCTTTTTTTCTGTTTGGTTTTTTTTTTCTTTGTATGGTGCTGTGTATAACTTGAATATATTATGCACATATCCTACCCAATGGGTAGAACAAACAAACATACAAAAACAAATAAATGTTGTTAATACTGTAAGATAGTGTACAGATTATACCAATTTTAACACAAAAAAAATGGCATAGACTTTGTGAATGCCAATCTGTGCTTGGTCCTTTTTTTGTAAGAAAGTTTGGAAATGAATGCATACAAATGACAAAAAGTCTATGTATTTTATTTTCCTATTAAATATCAATATAATATCGTAAGGGAAAAAGGTTAAACAAATCCTTTTTGACAAGCCTGTGTATAGCAATTAGTCGTTTGATGCATCTTTGCTGTGAAGATTTCTTCTTTTTTTTTTTAATGTGTCACTTTTAAAAAAAAGGAAAAAACCACAAAACAAACAAAACCTCCACGGCTTTAACCTTGCAACTAGATGCTTCTCGTATTGGTTGTTGCCTTGCTATTGCTGAGTTGGACCAGTATTAGTTACTACTTCTCTAGCAGATATGTTATTTATTACTATCCTTGATTACCATGTTTTTGGTTTATTTTAACTTAGAAATGGGCTAAAACTTTTCAAACCTTTTTAATCACATCCTAGATTTGAAATGAAGCTCAGACAAGTGGGAACTGACCCAAACCATCCCTGCAAAGTCAAAACTAGGCCAATGAGAGTTCTGTGACAATAGCCAGCCCTTGCTCTGTGCCCATGACTGGTGCACCATGCTGCCACTACAGACTGTCCTTGGGCTTGGCGTGTGGATGGACTCACTGGTGACTGTGCTCTTGCAGGGTGGACAAGAGTGGCTGCAGTTGGTAGCGAGCTGAATGCAGGGTTTGAGTGGGGACTTTGAGCTGGCAGCTTTGCTGCCGTGTTGGCTTCTGACAGCAATGGCTTAACCCAGGTTCATAGTTAAGATGACAGAGAAATGCTTAGATCTGTTCAAACCCAACCTGTGAAGTGGTGTGGGAAGTAAGTTGACACTTCAGCTTCCTGCCAGGCTCCCTTGGCAGTTTGGTTTTCCCCTGGCATCTCCCTGTGTTTGGTGCTCCATTCCTGTGCCCCTGCACGCTCTTCGGTAAAGCAAATACCTCAGGAAAACTCAACATGAAGTTCTAGTGTAGGGACTTGCAGATGCTGTACTTATTTTTCTAAACTGTTTGTTCTAAATATCCCAGGACAGTAGGTGATAAAAAGGTTTATCGGTCCGAGACAGACCTGTCCTCTCACAGATGGATACCAACTAATCTTTCATAGATACTCCTGTCTGTATGTAGCTTTTTTATACTTGCCAGGCTTTAACCACAGATGTAAGGTAGCAAGGTGTTGGGAGATGTTTGAGATGGTATTTTGGTTTGGTTTTTCAGATGATTAGCAAAGTGCTGTGCTAAAACTCAGGGGGCCTTACCTGGGGCCAGTGAAGTCAGTGGTGGGGCTTCCTCTGGTTTGAGTGGGCTTTCAACCCAGTCCGTCATGCTGGAGGATGGTGCCTTGGGGCACAGTCCTTCACTGCTTCTCTGTCAACCTGAAGCATCTACACCTTTGTCTGTAAATATCTTTTTAAAAGCCCTCACCGGAGTCCTGTATCTGAATGTTGATCATGGTTGTTCTGGTTTTATTTTGTTTTAAAGAAGTGTGTTAAGTTTTTTATGGCCAGTTCTGCATCATCATGCCCCTACAGGTAGCTTGTATCATCACATCCTTCTATGTTGAGCTGTTCTGTCAGTAAGCATGTACCATTGGTAAATATGCATATTTCGTGATTGTCACTTGTTAATTCATTTATTGTTTGTCAGGGTGTGGAGTAATTGTTTTGGAAGTGTGCCTTGCCTGGCCACCTTCATGTTTCTGTTTGCACTGCAGTACCACTTCTGTGCATGAAGGAAGAAAAGCAAACAAAAAAACCTGGGCCTTCACTTGGAAGACTGTACAGAGTAAACCTCCTGCTGGAGGAATCTAGAGTAGGATTTATCATAACAAAACATGCATATTGAGTGGACCAAACATGAGCATGTCTCCTTTTGGAGGCACTAATTTGCTTTGAAGCTGCAGTGGAAAGAGCAGACTATCTATTAAGTGTATTCACAGCTGTGTTCACGCTTTTCCATTTACCACAAAGCACAGCAGGCAGCCAAGATTTTTAAAAGGACTATGAGCGGAAGTTACAAGAGCCTCAGGCATCATGGACCTGGACAGCAAAAATAATAATAATTTTTAAAAAAATCACTTTAGTATTCTTTAACAAAGCTTTTCTACTCATAATATAAAGACTACATAAGCGTCGATAGGGGTTTTATCTTTGTATAACTCTCAACTGCCCAATGCTGCTGTGCTCAGAGCATTTCATGATGGTATGTACATTAGTCAGGCTGTTACACTCAAAATTAACCATCAAATGCCTGTTTAATTTAGAGTGTTACCCTTTCTTTGTTGTTTCTTGCTAGTTAATTTACGGTGTAAAATGCTTTATTGCTGTATGGATTTTAATTTTTTTTTTGTATTTCCAACATTGTGGCTTTCAAGATCACATTTTCAACACCTCTTATTTTTGTCCATTTTCTTTCAAGCTATTCTGAAATATGTACAGCACTATCAACAATATTTAATCTTTCTTTTAAAATTTATTGTTGTAAAACAAAGCTATTAAAAACAGTAAGTCTTTTTACAACTGTATTGGAATTTCTCTGTAGCTGTTCATGTGATGCTATGACAAACCTGGCTTGCTTTTTTTTTTTTTTAATTTTATTTTCTGTTTAACACAATTAATTTGTTGCTTATTTTCCACCGTAACTCCCAGTTATATACAGAAAAAGATTTCAACTGTTGTGTATCTGACTCTTTTAATTGAGCAAATGGTGATGTCCTAGTTTTTAGACCTAAGGTCTGTTTATTGCAATACTTTTAAAGGAAGATGTTGCTCTAAGTGCTGTTGTTAGTTTTAAATACAGATTTTATGCTTGTTCTTAATATGCTGTGGTTAAACCATGGCACAAAATTATTAAAAATTATTAAATGCATTTGTCTCCTGTTGGATTTATTTTCCCTTTGAAGTGAAAAAAAAAAAAAAAACCAAAAAAAAAGCACAGAACACTGGAGTGGCCTTGGTAAAACAAGTACTTGTCTTTTTCCCTTGCTGTTTTGCTGCTGGAGCCCAGGTAGCAGATCGTTAAGGAATGGGAGAGGACTCAATCCTTGAAGCGTTATGTGAGGGCCCTGGGAAGTGGATGTCTGGATTTCTGATGAGGGTTTAAGAGCAGTGTTCTGACCCTCACACTGGTGATTAATGCTGGGATGGTTCAGAGCATTTCTGCCCTGCCTCTGCCATGGGCTGTAGCAGGAGACAGCCTGTCATACGCTGGAGTTAAGTCTAGGCACTTAATCTAAGCCAGCTCGTGATTTTCAATTCCTTTAAGATAACGACCCCACCTCAATCTCATTTAAAGCCCTGCTGTTGGTGATGGCCTTTGGCACGGCAGTGCTGACTGACCAGTGGGGGGGAAAAGCCATGCCCCCAAAGCGTTGAGTTGCAAAAATTCTTTAAAAAATGAAAATACGGCTTGTGGGAGGGAGATTCACAACCTGGTTTAAGAAAGCTGGGACATGCTTTGGCCAGTGCTTAAAACAAGAGCAGTTATGGTCCAGTAATGGGATGAAGAGAGGGATGATACTATTAGTAAGAAACCAGATGAAAAGGTCCTGTGAAACACTCAAAGACTTATCTTTAGTGATACAGATCTTTGCAAGGTAGATCAAATTGTCCCTGGCTGGCACCTGCCACTTTGCCATACTAAAGCTTAACAAAACTGGGAAAGAGCAGGTAATTTCTGTTCATAAGTGTATAAAGTGGTGCTTTATTTAGCATGATTATTAATAACATAATTACCTTGGTTTATATATATATTTTTATTATATTTTATACCCGTGCTTGCTGGAGTTTGATGTATGTGTTGCTGCCATGTGATGCTAGTTTGATGCTTCAAACATGGGGCTTTCTTGCAGGTCTCTTCCAGGAAGAGGTCTGCTGTGGGAGTCATGATCCATTTCACTTCTGACACCCTGTTACGGAGCTCCCTTTTGTTCCACTCAGAGAGGAACCAGGGGGGTTCCCCTTGCTGCTGTTCTTTTTAAATGCCTTAGTTCTTTAAATGTTACAGTACTTTCTGGGGGGTCAAAAGTAACCATATTTTTTCCTATAACCACCCTGAGTTTACTCTCCTCCATCTACAGCATTTTAATTCTTCTTTAGTATTTAGAAAATTGCTAGTTCCTTAGTCCTTAGAAGTACTCTTAACTCTCCAAGCTTCTGCTCCTCCTCTACTGTCTCAACCCTGAACTCCCTGGAAACTGCGTTTTTTGAGCCTGCTTTGATCTTTTACTTAATCTGGTTTTAATTGTATTTATATTTGGTTTATAATATGCCATTCTGTTTGATTGTGTTTTAATATCTCTGCCAATGGTTGCAACTCAGCTGTAAATGGGATGTCTCATCTCAGTAGGGTTACTTTTTTTCTGCTGAAAGATTAATATGGTGGCTGCTGCAGTCCTGTGAAACCTCTAGGTCTGGCTTCCAGGCTCCCAGCAGTATTGTCTCATTACAAACACCCTGTTTTTAACATCCCAAACCCTTTTCTTCCAAAGACCCCTCTGTAATGAGACTTCGTTACTTAGACAAAAATTAATTAGGCTTCTCTCATTATCACTGTTTTGATCGGTTGTGCTTTAAGTGAGTTCTAATTAAAATGCACATTTTAAAACCCTTAGTGTTGAATCCTCTTCTAATAGCTCGCTTCTACTGTGGCGATACCCTGCAATTTTTGTGCAGTTTGCATTGTGCTGCTTTTGCAGAGCTCTAGCATTGACTAAGAAAACTAAAAACTTGCATGTTTTTTTTTTTTTGCTTGTTTTCTACACTTTTTTTTTTTTTTCCAGACTGGCTGCCAAATGATTGCTCCTGAGAGCCTGAGAATGGGAATTAGAGCTGAAACACTGAATTCTTTACATGTGGTAAAATTGGTGAGCTGAGTTTCTCAGTGTCCTGTATAGTCAGTAACCGTGCTTGTCCCCAGAATGTTCCAAAACATAAGGGGGAAGCTATATGCGGCAGTTGTTATTATATAACTGTAAATTTCTGCTTGCCTTAGGTGTTCCAAGTTGCCTTAAATACATTATTTATTTTGGCACGACTGCATGATCTATCTCAGAGATACCTGCCACATGGTAAGTGGATGCTCTGCTATGGCTAGAAGGGTACATTTGAAGGCTGGCTCTCCTTAATAAAGGGGCTAATCTGTAAATCAGATAAAATACTTTGTATCCTTTAATGGTTTCCACTATGAAGTGTGTTGCAGAACAGCAGCAGAAAGGTGCTGAAAGTGTTTTAAAGATGAGAAAATACACATGAAGAAGTACATGCCAGGTCTCAGCGCAGCCTGTGGCAATGTTGGGAATAACCTTTCCTTTGCCACCATTCCCAGTCCTTCCACCTGAGAGGTATAGTTTGCTCACTTCCAACACATCCCACTGAATTGTACAGAGCTATTTTTTGTTTGGCAGGGCTTTGAGCAAACAGCCAGGACATAGCCACTCCTTGTTCAGAGAAAGAGGGCATCTTTTTCATGGAGGCCAAAATGCCACCCTTGAGCCTCCCATCAGTGCCAACACCAGATCATTCCAGCTTAATTTAACATTTGCAGACATTATAGTGATTGACAGTTGAGTGGAAAATTCCAGTTTAATCCTGCTCTGTGTGCCACAGACATGGGCTCAGACAGCTTGACCTACATTTAACCCTGGGCAGCAAGAAATTCTTAGGGGAAAAGAAAAAAAGTCGTTTTCATCTCAAAGCAGTATGAACATTCCCACTTATTACATGTCCCTGTGTATATGCATACACGTGTAATTGTGTTACAGTGCTCTGAATATTTCATGAGCTGAGCCAAGTTTGTCCTAGTTGGCTTTACTTGGTGAGGAAGGCATATAAGTCAAATATAAAAGCATAAGTGTGCTTGCATAGCCAGTCAGCAGGGTTTATGGCAACAGCAAAAGGGATAGGAGCTTGTTCTTTCCTGACAATGGGGTTAGGATTATAAGTGCTATAAAATTCGCTTATGCTGCGAACTTTATATCTGTTGGGGGAAAAGTTGATGAGCTGGTAACTTCAACTAATGTCTTGTCAGGAAAAGCCTAACAGGTAAGGCTTGACTGAGGGACTGCAGAGTCAGTCCTTCTTTGACCGCCCTCCCCTCCTTCTGCAGATGAAAGGTGCTGATAGTGACTGACTCTATTTGTTTTGGGAAGTTACTGGTGCAGTTCTGGGTGTCACAGCTTTTCAGCAAGAGGTGCATCGGCAAACATGAAAAGCCTGTGGCTGAGTGATAACTGCATTAGCTACTCAGCATGCAAGCCCTCTCACCTTCTACAGTCATGCTGTATATTATACCCATAGATAATATGCATGCTATCTCCAGCCATATGTTAGGGCAAACAGGTACTTTACTGTAAAATTATGCTCTGTCAGGGAAATGGCATCAGGTGCACTAAAATCACCATTTGACAGTGAGACAGAAGTAAAGTGCCTGTCTGCAGAAAAACTGTACTCGAGAGTAAACTGTGCAGCTGTAGCTTGAGTGCTGCTTGTGCACTGGCACTTCTTTTTTTTGAAGGAGATTGTATGTGGATACTTGCTGTGCCAGAGGTGTGAGGGCTAGTGCACAGCAATCCAGCAATAGAAAATACACTGTTAGTACATTAGGCAGAACTTTGAATACTCCTCTTATAAAATGACACTGTGTTCTCTTTATTTTCATGACTTTTCTAATCTAATCCAGGATAAAAACTAAATTCAGGTATTTGGCTAACCATATCATTAGTCATCAGTTAGCCAAGGCTAAGAAATTTTCCTTTCTCCACTACAATTTGTCCAAAGGTCTCCTTCTGCATTAAAACACAGCCGTCACATCTGGGGGGGTAGCCATAGCCCCCAGCTGTGTGCAAGCACCTGTTTTGGAGAGAAAGGTGCTCCAAGGCGGCTCTCAGGCAGTGCCTGGATAAAGAGTCAGTGCAAATGCACTGTGGAAGTGCTTGACAGTGCCAGGTGAGGGTACTCAGCACCACTTACTGCAGAGTCTGTTCAGCTGAAGGGCAAGCACAGCATCACTTGCTCATCTCTGCCTTCTCTTATGTTCTCTCAGATCCACATCCTTACAAGGTCTGGCAACTCTTTTTGCACCTATGAACAAATCCATGCAAAAAACAACAACAACAAAAAAGATGTGTGGTAAACTTGCAGCTTGTGTATTTTGAACCAAATGCTGGAGCTGGATTTTGTCTCCACCTGTTTTGTGACCCCAGATGGGAGATCATCAGTGAGCACAAGGGCCAGGTCAAGGCAGTGTTCACTAGCAGCCTGTGCTGTCCCTCCATGCCTGCTTTAGGCCACCAAGGTAGCCCATTGAAATTACCTGTACTGGATTTGTACCAGCTTCCCAGCAGTACAGTTTTGATTCATATTAAATGTAGGATCCCAACTGCATTTCTGATGGATTCAGCATAGCATTTTAAGTGGAAATTATATCAGTTTTATGACTTTATTCTGATTGCAAGAGTACATAATATTCTTGATTCAGCATGAGTTTGAGAGGAGGACACAGGCTTGACTGGTAATGGAGTTGACTTGGGAACTGTAGCATGTGTGGGCATTATTCCTAAAGCCTGAACACCCTCCCCTGTGTTCCCTCCTCTGTGATTGTCCAATCTATTCATCAAACTCAAGCCCAAACTTAACACTACATGTTACCCTGCAGGCTTTTGAAATCAAGATGTATTCTTTCTACTTAAGAAGATCATTAAAATAGGCAGCTAATTGCCAGGGGATAATTACAATTCTCTAATTATTATTGTTGCTGATGGTAAGTGATGAACAAGGATGAATGTGATGCGATGCCCTAAGCTGACCCCTGAAGGGGACACAATCAGAGGAATTTGTTTCAACTTTGAGTCACTATTTTCACTCTGGTCTGTTACTGAGTCACAGCTTTGGCTCCAACCCTGCTCAAAGGGCTCAGCTGCACCTTCAGCTTGGGCACTAACTTCAACTGTGACTGGCTCTGGTCATTGTTCAGGCCTTTATTTTGACTGACCCCATTTTCACTATTGCTTCAGCTCCAACCATTGCATAGGCCAAGATTTTCAGCTCCTCCTGAGCTGAGACTTCAGCTGTTCCTGTCGGGCTCTTTTTTTGGTTCTGGGCCCATCTTGGGCCATGATTTTGACTCTAGGTCCTGCTCAGGATGTGAATTCAACTTTGGCCCAATACTGAGCTGCCGTTTCCACTCAGCTCCATCTCGGTCTGCAACTTTTTTTCCTGCCTGTTTCAGGCCAATACTTGGGTGCCAGCCCAGCTTTGGTCATAGGTTTGGCTCTGGCTGTATATCACTCTTTCAGCTGGGATCCAGCCCCTGCTTCTTGGCCCTGTCTCATCAGCTGCAACTTGGTATCAGGCTTCAGCTCTGGCCCCTGGCTAGGCTGTGATTTTGGTTCTGGTTCCATCAGGCTGTGACTGTGGGTCTGACCTCTGTTCAAGCTGTGAGTAGAGATCAGGAGCCATCTTGGGCCTCTAGCATGTCTCCAGCCCCATCTTTGGCAATAGTTGCAGCTCCAGGACCCATCCTGAGCCACAGCTTTGGTTCTGGTCCCATCTTGGGTCGTGAGCTTGTCCTCAGCCTGATATAGGGCTCTGACTCCAGCTCAGGCTCCCATGTCTCCTCTGCCCCTGCTTGGTCTTTGCCTCTGCTCTGCCCTTCTCAGTTTGTGACTTTGGGTCCTGCCTGATATCAGGCAGCAATTTTGGCTCTGGTCCCTGCTTGAGCTGTGACTGGTGACAGATTGAGTTGTTAACCTCAGCTTTGGAGAGATATTGCAGTGAGGCTTGAACTTCTCCCATCTTTGGGAGCCATTTGAGCTCTGCCAAACCTCAGGCTGCTACTGCAGCTCTGGCTCAATATTGGGTTGAGATTTTTGCTTCAGCCCCATCTTCAGCCGTAACTTTGGCTCTGGCCACTGTTTAGGTGGCTTCCTTGGGTCTGCCCAGGCCTTGGGTCTGACCCTTTCTCAGGAGGCTTCTGTGATGTGGCCACTGTTTGGGCCATGGCTTTGGCTCTGTCCCTGTCTTGGCTTATGACTTTGTCTCCAGCCGCATCTTCGTCTGCAACTTTGGCTTAAGCTATTGTTCAGGCCACAAATTTGACTTCATTTCCATCTTGGGCTCCTGCTTCGGCTCCAGCCTGATCTCTGATTTCAGTTTTGGTTCTGGATTGGTATTGGGCTGTGACTTAATTTCTGGCCTGATACAGGCCAGATGCTTTACCAACAGCTTAATGGTAGATCACAGCTTTGGCTCTGGCCCTGACTGGGAGGCAATTACATCTCTTACTTGGGCTGCTACTTCAGCTTCAGCCCTGTGTCAAGCTGTGACTTTGGCTCTGGCCACCTCGCCATCCACATCTTTGTCTCTGCTTTGATACTCTGTTGCAACTTTGCCTTTAGTCCCTCCTTGGTTCACAACTTCTGCTTTAGCACATTTCAGGCCGCAACTTTTGCTTCTTGGGCAGTGATTTTAGCCCTGTTCCTTGTTCAGTGACTGATGACTATTTTTAAGCCATGTCTTCAGCTCCTGACCACTATGAGGCCATGAGTTTGGCTCAGGTTTTGGATCAGGGCTTCAGATGCCAGCTCTAGCCGCTGTGAGGATTATGGCTTCTGCTCCAGGCCCATACTGAGCTGTGACTTTGGCTCTGGCCCCATTTCAAGGCACAAGTTTGGCTCCAATGCTCTATCAGACTGTGATTTTAGCTCCAACCCCATCCTGAGCTGCAACATCAGTGATGGTGCCATTTTTGCTGCATCTTTGCCTCTTGCTCAGTCTCAGACCATGTCTGTGGCTCTGGCCCCTATTTGGGTTTCTAACTTGTTCCTTGCCATATCTTGGGCTGTTACTTTGCCTCTAGGGGAAATCTTGGCCCATGGCTTCAGCTCCAGACACATCTTGGGCCTCTGAGACAGGTCTGGCTTAATACCAGGTTGCTGCTTCAGCTTCAGTACCTGTTTGGTTTGTGACTCTGGCTAGGGCTGGATAGCAGCTTGTGGCTGTGGCTGTAGCCCCATGTTGGTCTGTGGCTTCTTCTCAGTGGCATTTCTGGGCATGATTTCAGCTCTGGCACAATACTTGGCTGGGACTTTGATGCCTGGAGAGGTTACCTAGAACAGAGGCTAGACAGAGTAAGAGAAATAAAGTAGGTGTTTATTAAAAAGGCCTTCAAAGAATACACCCTGGGCAGTACAAGAGCCTGACCAAGGCTACACATAAGATGGATGACAGGTCATGAGTTTTCACACTTTTGTAAGTTTGGTCTATTTGCATATTGGAGTTAATTGTCCAATTACAGCTTCAGGTAATGAAATCTCATCCTCCCAGTTTGCACAACCCCTCCATCCCTTCCCAATTTGCTGCTGTTTATATGTTTTGGGGCCTGAAGCTGCAATGGTGTCCTTGGTTCTCAGGCTGGAAAAGGATTGTTCTAACTACCCTGTGAAGAGAACTTGCTAACACTTTATATGAAGTTCAGCATTATATACTAATGCACTACAGAATCTGAAAAATACGAGAGCTAAAACTTCAGGCATCAACTTCCTAGTTCCTGCCCTATCTTGGACCACTACTTGCCTCCAACTCAAATTTGGCTCTGGTCCATGCTCAGACAGTGAGTCTCAGCAGTCTCAGCAGCAGTGTAGGCTCTGGCCCCCACCTCTGGCCATGGCTTTGGTCCAGCCCATCTTGGGTTATGAATTGTTTGGCTCTGGCACTGCCTCAGGTGGTGACTGCTGTTTTGTCCTGATACTGGGCCATGGTTTTTGTTCCAGTCCCAGTAGGAATGTTATCTTGACTCTGGGCCCACCTTTAGCTACAATTTTGGCTCTGGACAGTGCTTGAGCTTTGTCTCTTCCCCATCTTGAGCCACAGCTTAGGCCCCAGCCAAGTTGTGAGTTGTGATCTTGGCTCTGGCTCTGTATTGGTTTGCAAGTTCAGCTTCAGTCCCACCTTGGAATGTCATTTCAGATCTGCCCCCTGCTTGGACCTTAGCATCTACTCCAGTTCAATGAGAGGGCCCCAATTTTGACACAGATTCCCTGCTTCAGACCACAGCATGTACTCTGGACTCATCTTAGGATGCCCAATTGTGGGCCCAGCCTGCTCAAGCATACACCTGAGTGCTGTCCCAGTTTCAGGTTCAGCCCCGTTGCAGGCTGTGACTGGGTGATGCTGTGCAGCAGTGTTACACGTGAGGCAGGGAGCAGACAGCAGTGGGGGAGGTTGCCAAAGCAGCTATTTCCCTGCTGTACGTGTAGTGATGCATGTCTTAGTCCTGGTTCTTACCAGATTTCTGAAGCTTTGCAGAGGTGGAGGGATCCACACCCCCACCCACCCTCTAGAGCCTGAAGGGACAGCCCTTTCCCATGAGGATGCTGAACTGTGAGAGGTAGAAAGGCAAGCCCTGTTAGCACTGACTGCATGGCCTGCGGGCAAAGGAAGGTGCTGCTGGGCTTCTATCTGGGCTTTTCACCTCACCAAGGACTCTTGGCACTTGCTGGGCACTCCCTTGCTTGGGTCACTTGTGGGCTGTCTCAGGGCCTCTAGTGCGGCAAAACTGCTTTCCCAGGCCATGGCATCTGCTCCCGTGTTCCTTCTCTGCTGCTGAAGGCACTCACTGATGCTGCTCCACCACAAGGGACACTGCTGCCTCATGAGTGTGCCAACTGTGCTGGCTTGGGTACCAGGAGACCCTGTGCTGTCCCCAGGCGCCCCTTGCTTGCTCCAGCCTGCCAGCACAGTGCAGGCACACTGCCTCTCCAAGGGTGGTGGCCCCTGGCTTCCAGCCATGCAGCCGCACACTTAGGGTGACTGCCACTAACAAGAACCGCACCTTAGTATCATGACAAGATAATTTATAAGTGAGATACAGGATGAAAGTCAACTTTAGCCTAGTTAAAATTGCAGCATAGCTGGGTCCTTCTGAGCACCAAGTGCCTTACATTCACTCCCTGGGCAGCCCAGGAACTCCCCAGGTGCTGTCAGCACTGATGAGGCAGAGGCTCCACATAAGGCCAATTTGAGAAAAGGTCAGCAGTACAAGCAAGCATGTCACAAAATCTCTCCAGGTCAGACTTTCAAAGTTTGAAGATTTCCCCTGTCAGTCTGTATAAATGGATCCACATAATTCTGTGCTTTGTTAATTGACATGCTGGGTGGAGAATGTGGCTGTCCCAGAAACTTCTCAAGCTTCTCCATGCTGCAAAATTGACCACTACACAGAGGAGGCACTTTGCAAGAGTCACTGTGAACTGTTTGTGCAGCTGCAGAAATGATCACACAGTACAGTCAACTCCAATTCAATCAGCTTTTGTACTTAGCATTAGTAGAGATAGATCATATAAACACTGGAGTGGTCCCAGGCCAGGGCAAGAAGAGGTGGTGTAATGAACAAGTTTTAACATGTCTAAGGGCTAAAAACTCCTCCTAGGACACCAAGGTGCCCCTGTGCAATCCCTGCCATGTGTAAAGAGATGGATCCTGTGAATTGCACTGAAAGGGTCCCATATGTGGCCCCAGACTGAGAGGGACCATGCAATATTACTGGGGCACACTTTGGGCTTTGCAGGGTCCTGCAGGGACATTGGTAACCTTGCCCCCAAAAGTGGGAAATCAGAACAAATGCCAACATCAGAAGAATGTGTGCATGAGGACAGTAAGGAAAAGCACACTAAAACAGAAAACCAAAATAGCATCTATTAACTCTAGTCCTACAGTAGTACTCAGCAGTGTAAGAGTTCACAGAAATATTTTTTTTTAATAATATTTATCTGAAAAATGGCACTTTACATCTTCAGGTTGCTGAATATACAATGATTATTCCTCACAACATCCCTGTGAGGTAGGCATTAGATTGCAGTTACAATTTTACATGTGGGCAGAGGCAGAGAAATATGTAATCCTGCACAAGTAAGTTAGTGAAGTTCAGCTCACTTAAACATGGAGAAGCCCTCAGTGATGTGAATGAAAACAGGACAGTGGGGCAGCTGATACTTCATCAGCTATATTTTTTCACTCCAGTCAATTGCAATGCTTGGGGTCCAACTGTGTTGCTTCCCCATATCCCCCTGCAAAAAAGCATCTTTTTAAACAACTTACACATGCTGAGTTGCTACAAAGGGAGATCTGTAATAGAAACAGGAAAAACACACTTCAATTTAGCCTACATTTGAATAAAAACTGAGAGAAGTTTGCCTGCCCAGCC
The DNA here is from genome assembly GCA_013401135.1 of Cettia cetti. Classification (NCBI taxonomy): domain Eukaryota; kingdom Metazoa; phylum Chordata; class Aves; order Passeriformes; family Sylviidae; genus Cettia; species Cettia cetti. The sequence continues at coordinate 82,099 of VZUI01038903.1, read as the reverse complement.
AAATAGAACAGTTTCAACTTTAGTTCTTTATGACATCTGAGACAGCATTTCAGCCTTAAGTGTTTCTTTGACAATCTCTAGGGGGAAAAAAAGGTCTGGTGGACTGCAATCACTGTCTCAGAAATCATGCTTATTTTAGTCAAATTATTGAGGTATGAGGAAGGAGGAGGAACTTTGGGGTTTAACTTTCCATGTGTTTTAAAAGCTCCTTAGTATAGCAATTTCTCAAATAAACTTCTCTTTCAATTTTTTTTTTGTTTCAAAAATGAAATAGAGCAGGTTTGTAAACTTTATTACAATGAAAAAATTCCTAGTGTTTAATATACAATTGATTAATTTCATTTAAAGACTTCGAACTGTAAATCAACTTCAGGAAACAAAGTATACTTGACAGTATGGCTACTGTGATTAACTCATCTTCCTATAGCTTTCAGTTGAGATTTCTGAAGAGATGCACTGTTTAAGAAAGATTCATAGTCTCAACCTGTAAACCACTGCAGCCTAGCTGAAAGCCAAGGAAGCCACTGTAATTCCTGCTGAGTAGCTGATCCATCAACTCCCCATGTGCAGAATCAGTGACAATGGTCTGCTTCCAACTGAGAGATGATCACAATTGAAGAGGCTTGGGTCCACATACTCTAAAAACCTAAACATGCTGCTCTTCCCAACAGAGAAATCTTCATTCTCATTTAATGGAAGGCTCAGTCTAGTGGAACCATGGCTGTGCACTATGATGGAAGAAGAACAGAGTAGTGGCTTTTGGCAGAAATTGCCTGCATTTTGAGGGGGAGGGTGTGGAAAAAAAAAAAAAGAGGGAAGAGTAATTGTTACCATTATTACCAAGGGACATGTTAACATCCAATCTGAGATTTCCTTCTGTAAATTGAAACTTTGTCACAACCTCTTCCCCAAAGAATTTTAACCTTTAAATCCACTTAGCCATTGTAGTCTCCAGACAAAGGGCAAAAAAAAAAAGGAAAAAAAGCTCAGAAGTGCACTTTGCATATCCTGCCTCACAAAGGGTTAAAGTGCTAAGTTTGAAATATCCAAAAATTAGGCATCTCTCTTACTCCTTTATTTTTTTAAATGAAACTTTATCTTTGGTTTCTTGTATCTTCCCTGTAATTTTATCCTTTGTTTCCTCCATCTTCTCTGTAATTTTACCCTTTGTTTCCTCCATCTTCTCTGTTATTTTATCCTTTGTTTCCTCCATCTTCTCCGTAATTTTATCCTTTGTTTCCTCCATCTTCTCTGTAATTTTATCCTTTGTTTCCTCCATCCTGTCTTGTAGGTATTCCTTTACTGGTGGTGGTGTGGACATGTAGCCATGCTTACGTAGATATTTAACAGTGACAGATGTTCCTCCCAAAGTCACAGTGTATCTGGCAGGAGTTGCAATCTTAAAGAAACCAGAGAACACACCACATAGATAAAACAGGAAAATAGCATCCAGAAAAAGGGATCTTTTTTATGTTCAAAATTTATTTTGACCAATGTCAGATTCTAAAGGTATCTTCAATTTATAAGGAAATAAACCAGTTTACAGTGCAACCTCTAGAAATGCACACCTTTTACTTAAAGTATCATTTTGTCAGAGCCAGCAAGGGTATTAGAATTCCCTTAAAAAACTGATCAACACACAAACCCACCCTGTGCAGCTTGCAGGACAAGCATTCAGCATCTTGATGCAATTCAGAACAGACTGCATGTGAACACTGAGTTTCTTCCAAAACCGCCAGGTCTTCCTGCTACAACTACATCTTTATATTTAACTATATTTATTTATTGGTCTCTTTTAGGCACAGGAAAACTTGGAAAGAGTCATACTTTCACATTTTGTTTGGGAAGGTAACCCCTATGAAAACAGGCAAGAAACACATCACTTTTGGAACCAAAACAAATGAGTGGCAAGTACAGCAAATACTGTACCTTGTTTTTGAATGGTCTGACATGTTTCAAGTTTCCCAAACATAGACTTTGCACATATAAAGCAATAGACCTGAATGTAAGTAATTGATTCAAATGGACAATGAAAATGCTTGAGAGTGATGGACAACTAAGGCGAAGACAAAAAATTATCTAGGATAAAATAACTGTACTTTTATCTGGAATTCAATGAGATGTTTAGACTTTACCTCTTTGTCCTTGCTAATTTTGTCAGGGATACAGAAGAATAGCATAGTAACTTAATTGTCATCTCGGAGGGCTGCAATAGTTCTGCAGCAAAGAAAGGAGTCTATCTGTATTTTAGAAATGAGACTATCTGTATTTTAGAAATACAGATAAACTCCTTGAAGGAATGCAGAATTCATATCAATTTGCATGGGACTATTTTTACTACAAAATGAATGCTTAAGTACTTGTAACTATTGAAGAAAGCTAATTAATTCTTTCTGCTGTAAACAAGTAAACCCTGTTTAGTTTACCAGGCAAGACTTAGAGCTTATTTACAAACTATAATTATACTTACTTTATACAATGCATATGCAGTTAGTGCATTTCCACTTTGGGAATTTTTCAGGATGTCTACTACGCTGTCTGGTAAGCCAATAAACTCTAGGAATGGAACAACATTCACCCCACTATAAAAGAGAAAAACATTGGTAACTTGAAAGGGAATTTGAAACCTAAACAGTAATTTAAAGTACTATTTCTTTGTTACACAAACTACGTAATTTGAGAACAAAATGTTGTCTTATCTAAGCAATATCCTTACAGGATTTATGTTTCTGACCACATGAAAATTAATGTTCTTTTTAGCATTTCAAAAGGTGACCCATTTATAGTATCCCTGTTAGGTGGAATAGTTTCTAACTTACCTGTGCCCCAGTTTATGTTTGGAGGTAAGTAAATGTAATGGTGGTAAGACAGCTAATCAGGCTCCAGCTGTGCACATTCAAGTTCATGCTCTGTTTTGCCTAAAATTACCTTTTTCTTCTTTTAAAATTTCTCCATTCACTTCTAAATATATCAAACATGGAATGTGGCAAAAGACAAGGAAGCAACATGTTACATGGACTAGACTTCAGGGGCTTTGTGCTCAGTTGTTCTACTGTGTCAATATAAGTGTCAAGATGGGTGGAGGAAGCTCCTATCACAATTTCTTTGTATTTGAAATCCAGGGAAACACCAAAGGAGAAAAGAAAGCTCATCTTTATATTACCAAAGAAAGCTACACACAGTTATAGAAGACCTGGGTTTCCAATATTTAGAGATTTTGTATTATTAGTACCATTATCTATTTCTATCTAATATTTTAAGCATTCTTCTGAGCATGCAATCACTTCAGCATCAGGAACAGAAACAGGCAGTAATTTACCAACATTTACTAGAACCTACGGTCTAAGGGCCTATTCCTAGAGTAGGAAATGGAGACCTAGTAGGAAGTGAAGGACAACAGTAACTGTGTCATTTCATAAACCACTGCTGTTTAGTCTTATATGACCAGTCATTCTGAAAGTTATTTTTCCACTTCAAGAGGGTGCTGCTCCTGTGGCATAACAAACTGAAGCTTTGTTAGAATTAGTTTAATTAGTTTCTAGTTGAATATTTCAGTTGTTTCCCTCTGCCGAATACCTACTTTAGCAGCAGGCTTTAGAATTTCAAGAAAAGTAATCTTCACTCAATCTGAAATGTCTGGATGAAAGCATCAACCTGAATTTATCCAAAGCAAAATATTTTTATAGCTCAAGACCTTTATTCCTCTGACATGAGCTAAATTTAGAATGACATTTGGATCTATAGCTCCCAGAAAGGGCAATTATGCCAGCTGGTTAGAGTAACTAAAACAAACACTTGTGCAGTAAGGCATTCTGATGTCAGAGTTCCATCCTTGCCACCACAAACCATCATTGTTTCATGCTTTCTATTATTAAATATACAACACCAGCAGTCCAGAGATTAGCATTTGCTCATATTTAGCAAACTATGTCCAGATAAATAAAACCTCTTTCACCTCACTAGCAAACTAGCAGCTCATAATTGATGAAGTAGTTATTTCTGATAAATGCCACTTTCCAGAACAGTATCTAGCACATGCTGTAACTAAAAGAAACTAAAATTAGAATACTTAGTTTATCTCTTTTCTTTAGCCACACAAATATTTAATTTCCAATTAAAAAGTATGGTCTACAGTAGCAATTTTTTTAGTGGATGGCAGGAAAACCAGGAAACAAACAAAAAAGGATACACATAGGTTGTGAACAGCTAAGTGAGGTAAATCCAGTTATGAGGAAGGACTGGGGATGAAGCGAGGAGGAAGTGGTAAAATACTCTGAAGTCCAAGGGCAAAACAAAAGAAAAGATCTATAAAGATCTCAACTAGCCATTCATAATCAGGATTCCAAATCCCTATCTTCACCTTTTCAGAGGTTACTAATAATGTCAATGCTGTTTACATCCATGCATCATTTTGGAGAGATGAGCATTCCTTTAAAGTTTAGCAACATACCTGGTACATGCATGGTAATAGTATGTATATGGCACTCTCATGAATCCTATATACTTTCAATATTAATCTTATGCTTTAGTCAAAAATGTGGACATATTTCTCTTTTAAATATAAAGACACTTTTTAACATGCAATATTAATTTATATGTCCTTTCACTAGTAGATCCCAATTCAACCACCTTATTGCACACTGCAACAAAATATCGACTTACTTCATGGCTGCATAGTAAAAGGATCCAAACCACACAGTGGAAGTCACAAGGTGCACTGGAATCATGACTTTCCCATACTGCTTAAAAGTTTTCTTGAATCTCTGAACAAGACTAATTGATTTATCTTGTAATGGATCAGGTTCTGAAGAATCTGACTCTGCAGGGCTCTGCTTGGGCACATCAGTGGCCAAAGGCAAAGGATTTCTCTCTTCTGGTACTTTGTGAGAAGCATCTGCTGGCTGTGATGAAAAAGCAGTTTTCTTTGAGGCAAAGTGAGCTGCACCTGCATGAAGACATCGTTTAGGAGGGTCCAGTGCCAGAATCACTTTGCATCCCACGTTAGACAACACAGGCTGTCCTTTCAAGCGCTGAGAGACACCGCTGCGAGGGAAGAACCAACACGTCCCGTGCGCCAGCTGAGACGCAGCACGTAACAGACTCCGCTGCATTTTGATCAAGTGGGGATGAAGTTTCTATAAAGAAGAAACAAGAGTAAACAAACTGCATTTCAGTGGTGTGATTTCTACTTGCTCCAATGCCACTTGAAATTCTCAAATTTTAAATGGCTTTCTATTCTGCTTTAAAAAGGTTTTCCTTATCTTTCTTTGCAGAAATGGTTACCTTCCAGAATTAAGGAAATAATTTTCTAATTTCTTCAGCAGTCTGAACTAAAATAGCCCCTTCACTTAACATCTTCTGCTCCTCACTGCTAAAACAATCACTCTACTCTCAAAAAACACCCTCAGGTGTTTAGTACTATCTACTGCTTTTATCTACATAACCTGGTGCAGCCATTGAAAAGTTACCCTTAAAATTCACTTATAGTAGCATCTAATAACTTGAGTGATACGTTGAGCCTACATAAATGCATTATAAATTCACTGAAGTAAGTGCAATTAAAATTTATTTTTGGTGTCAGTGCATTCTTAGTTTTACTGAAAGTTTTCATGTTCTATATGTTTTTCAGTAAAAGTTCATACAATTGAAAAAACCCCAACCGAAATAATTATTAATAATCAAGCAATAGCCTTAACAGTAACAAATGTAAAACAGCCTGCCAGTAACACTTGGCAGGAAGGAGGAAGATACTGTTGAATGTTATATATTAACATGAGTAAAACTGAACTGCCATTTTCCAAATATTGCAATGCAAAGAATATCTTAAAATGGTGGAATAACCCATTTAACTTTATGATTTTGATACTTACCAGTAACTCCTGAAAGTTTGAAATAACTATTGAGAGCTTCCCCACAAAGAAGAAAGGATTTAGTTTTGCAGGCACAGACATCAAGAAATAATTTTTACCCCCAAAATGCATGCTTTGAAATTGTGAAATACTCTCTCTTTTTCTTTATTCAATGGTTGCAAGTTAGAGAACTAACATTCCTTCCCTCCAAAAACAAAAAAAAAGGTGATGTCAGTTGATGTAACAACTACTACTTAAGATAGTTACATTACAAGTTTTGTATATTACTAATGCTTTTCCATTTTTAATTTTAATAACAATTCTTTATCCAAACTAGAAATCATTCAAATTTAATTGAAACATCGTATCTGCTTTCCCTTCACCTGCAGCCTTAGATATATGCCAAGTGCCTTTAGTGGTGAATACTTCTAGGCTGCAGAAAATGATCAATACTTCCTAACACAGGAAGAAGCTTTAAAAAAAAAAAACAACGTGAAAGCATACATACCCTTTATTACTTTCTAGATTCGGTAAGATTTGTATCTTCAAAAAGTTGCAACTCTTCCACTAGTTCCCCACCTTTCAAATATATGTCTTGAACACATTGATGCCCCTGCTAAAGTGAAAAAAGGACACATTTAGAGAAATAGCAACAACAGCAAATAAGTCCTATGAAGATTTATTTCTGGGCAGCCTGAAACCTTGCAACTGAAGAAGTTATTGGTGTAAATTCCCTTTTGAATACTGACATGCTAATGGGAGATTTTTTCTGTGTAATTTTAGAAGTTCCTCAACTGTTAATTACTGTTGTCTTCCAAGGGAGGAAAGTTTCATAATCCAAATGCATCTGTTGGAACATTCCTGCCTGTATGTTTTCGTGGTAGTTTTATGCTACTGTTGTACTTGAATTAATGGTAATTACTAGAATTACAATGTTTGATGTGGGAAAAAGAGTAATTCCCAGGTTTCAAACTCCCTGGGAACCTCTGTGTTGTTTGTGACACACAGACACACACTTTTGTTAAACTCCTAATAACAGGAGGTACTACATCAACGGGAAAAAGGAACTAGTGTCTCTATATAAGGAAGCAGTTACTCTGTCCCATTGAGTGACAAACTCAATGGGAGTCAAGAAGTGCTGCTGCTGCTCAAGGAGCAGTAAATCAGCTACAGGTACTGGCCCTCCACAACTCAGTTTTCTGTAAGACTTCACTGGAAACAGCAACTGCTTGTGGTATCTCTAATTTTACAAGAAGCAGAGATTCATGCTTACTTCTGAAATCCAAATGCAATTTCTTCTCAAAACAAGAAGCAGTGAAAACACTCAGCAAAACTCAAGTGTTCAGATGGTACTCTATCATATGCCAACTACTTAACTGATTTATAGAAATTGTAACAACAGACTTGGAACATGATGATTGCATTCCTTGCCTATTGCCACTTACAGTTCTTTCCTGAGTGATAATGTTCTCCACAGAGAACTGGTTTCCCCTCTCACTAATTTTGATTTGACAAATCAAATTAAAACAGACAATAGATCATAGTTAGATGATTTGTTTGAAGAAACTTTACACCTTAGCTAAAAGAGCTTTGCAAAATAGCTTTTTATATATTAATTGTTATAGTAGCAATATTAGTGATAGTGCCTTCACTGTGTACGGCAAATAATAAATAAGGCCATCAAGGAAGTTTTTTCTGTTCAAGAAAGAGGGGGAGATGTGGGAAATGGTTTTGTAGAGAATTCTCAAAGCCTGACAGAAGGCTCACATAGTCTTGTCCATCTGTATGCAAAACTTGAGATAAAGTATGCTGACTTAGAAAGGCCATGGAATAGGATAGACATTGTTGAGAGAGAAATTGAACTAGAAACACATTTCAAATGATGACCTTGCAAATAGACCAGATATTTTGGAGAAATAGAACTATGAAAGATGTATTGTAGTGAGACCCATGTGGGGCATTTTAATAGATGATTGGTTTAGAAGCATAAGCAGCGTTGTGTGGCAAAAGCCAGTAGGCCAAAAAAATGCTTATAGTATATTGTAATTAGGAAATAGTTTGGCTTCTGACTGTGATGGCGTGAATTGTAACATCTGTACCATCTCACCCTTCTCATGAGACTGAAAATGGAATTTAAAACACCTCTCAGGAGCCCTGTCTCTGGGTAAGAAAAAGGGTTTTTCCATCAGAACTGGTTTCCCCTCTCACTAACAGTACACAGCACTGAGCATCTGCCCTAAGTATATTTTCTCAATATTCAGCTAGCAGACTCAGCAAAAGGCTGAGGCCTCTGTGGGAATCTGGGGGCTCTTGAGTCAGACTTCTACTGTTCACCAGTATCTTGTTCACCAAATATTGAAAAATATCTGTTCCAAACAAGCCTTGCAAATTGCCACCATACAGCATGGGGGAAACCATAATTTTGAGTCATTTATGTTATTAACAGGACACTGCATTCCAGCAGCCTTGGGAAAAAAATCATTCTCAGCACAGGACTAAGAAGCTGAACAAGCATTTCTGAATTTTTCCATTCCTTGTAGTGTATTTACAGTAGCACATCTCAGAGCACCATTTCTAGGTTTTGCATTCCATCACTGTCCAAAGACCTCTGACCCACTGCAGTGGTTGCAGAACACTGGGGGGAAATGGCTCCATTCTCCTGAGTGTGGGTCACCACTGTGTCCAATGCTCACCCAGCAGCACGTAACACTGCTGCGATCAGTAAATGAGTTTCAAGGCTTTTGCTCGCTGACTTACATGCACCATGTGAGATGTAAAAACAGAATGTCACCAATGGCTTTAGAGCAGAGAAAGTTCTGGGCTATTACAAGGCTTTCCTATATTCTCCGATGGACTTGAAAGTCATTAATTAAAGGCATTTTTTTCTCCATGATGCATGACCTGGCTGGTCAAAAGGAATGTTATCTTAACATCTACAGTAGGCCCTGAAAAGGTTTTGCACCTTGTAAGCAGATAGTATGGTTCCAGCTGATGCTCTGCACAACTGCTTACTGTTTGTTTCTCAACTTTAAAATGTGGAGAAGCACAATAGCTTGACAGATAAGGAAGGGCTAAGATATGACAGTGTTCATGTTTGAGAGCATAAAAGAAAACATTTTTTGAAACAAGGTTAAAATTTCCCTAATGGCCTTACTGTGTTTTACAGGTACATGCTTTTCTTATTTAAATGAACAAAGGAGAGACCTTTTGAAGTGTTGGTACCTTGAGTATTGCCCTGGGATGAGGGAAGGATTATTATAGTTACAGCATGATGTAGGAAAGGCACATGAATAAAGTAACAGATTAATATAGCACATACTTTATAAATTCATTTTAAAGAAACAATTTTTTTTGAAGGAGTGTTGGGTGCAGCTGCTCAATTGTTATACTTTAGTTACAATGCAAACAAATCTTCAACAGGACAGATGAAGTGCACAATAATTATGGTTGGAGGTCCAAACATGAAACTAGCTGTTTCATCCCTCTAAAACATGAAATGAATAAAGAAACTTATCCTTTGAGACAATTGGTGAAAGGAAGTTCCTCATACCCTGTGCTCTCAACAGGCAGCAGGAGGTGTGTCAGCCTATGGATTTGAGACACAATTTTCTTCTCTAAACTTAATACTTCTCAGAGAAATTACTGGAGCTATAGAAGCTATACAATTGCCCCTGTAACTTTTGGTTGTTAAAAGCACTCAGATTCTAAGGAAGTCAGAACAGTAACCTGAATGTTACCCACAATTTCACCTAGTGACTTTTGTCTTTTTTGCTTCTTCATTTTAGTGTTTAACATTTTTCCTGCTGTTGAATCATGCTGCAAAGATGCAGAAAAGGACAAGAATGTACAAGCTCCAGGAACCAAGGTGGGAAAGCACTTGTCTGGGGGATGGGGGCAGGGAGAAAGGCATTTTAAAGCATGTTACATTTCTTTATTAGTTTTCTCTTAAAAATGCAACAAAGAAAAAAAAATCCTGTCTAAGGACAAATATAACTCCAAGTTCTCTGCTCCAAGAATCCATGTGGTCAGTGACTGAATATGAGCTACAGAAACCATGAAATGCTATACAAACACTTGTGATATTTTCTCCTCTTCAGCACTGTCACATCCCAGCTATTTAGCAGGATCTCTAGTGGACTGTAAACTGAGCTGTAGAGATCTTGGCTGTTCAAGACAAAGCTCCTGGTTGGGATTCTTGGACATCCATTTAATTCCTGAAGGCACCCCTGTCTCATGGTGAGCTGTTAACAAGGCCTCAGACATAAAGGGAGTGCTCTAGGGGCCTCTTAAGGAAGAGTATAGATCAGCTTATTGCAGCGCTGGAGGTTTTGTTTAGGAAACTTCTGTACTTGTGGCATAAATCTGATATACTGCTACAGCATCCTAGCTCTTGCATTTACTCTACTTTCCAGTGATAATTAGGAAGTGATATTAGATTTCCTTTTTGTTCCCGAGGACAACAAAAATTCAGGAATTTTAAATGCCACAGAACTGGTTTATGTGACTGTCACAAAGTCATTTGTTTTGCATGTGTGCTAATGTTCTATGCCAAAAGACCCCAGGGGATCTTTGGAAAACACAGAAGTAACAAGCCTGGCCAACGAAGGTATGGCAAAGGCTGCTGTGGATATTTGCTGTTGGAAAGAGAAAACATGTCAGAGAGGCTGTCAGATGAAATTTTCATCAGGATAATTTGTATAAAAATGGTTACCCTGTTTTTTGAGTTACCAGAAAAAATTAAAATATGAGAAGGGGGGTGCATAAAAGATGGCAAAAACTTTAGTCTTAAGATAATGGCAAAAACTTTAGTTTTAAGTTCTTTTGTAAAAGAGGTCAGAAAGCGTCTGAGGGAATTGAGGGTATAGTATATGTAGAGAACACTGAATTATTTTCTCAGTTATACCAGAAACACTCTGGACACAATATGTAAATATGGATGACTTTAAAGTATTTTGACTTGTTCTGTTACTGTTTAAAAAAAGAACATTAATTATACCACAGGAGAGTTCCCAATGAAAATCAATGAGCTTTTTCCACTCCCAAGGCACCTTTCTATGGAAACAGAGAATTAATTTACATTCTTGTCATATTTAGTGTAAAATCTGGAAAACTTTGAGGACTCTGTGTGGCAGACAGAGTAGAATTTTGAAAGGAAACAAACCAAGTTTTCAGAAATCCTTTTCAACTCATCTTTCAGATTGCATAAAAAGCAAATACAGAGATCTCATCCAAGCAGCTCAGTTTAATAAACAACACCACCATATTGCTTACATTTTTACTAAACATAGAAAAAAAAACTCCCAAAGCTTGTTTTCAGATTTAAAATGTTCTTTTCAAGAACTCATCAACAGTATATTAAAAAAAAAAAATCAACAAAACAACAAAAAACCTCAATGGATTTTGCCAAGCTTATAAAACAGAAAAAAAAAAAAGAAAACCACAACTGAACTGAAAACATATGGGTGTCCTAAAAACTCTGGGAATATGTCTAAAAATCATCGTAAGACTACTGCAATACATGCAAAGCATTGTTTTTCCTAAATTCAATGTAAAGTAAAACTATAAACCTCTTGGTAGCTCCAAAGGGTCGGCACAGCACGTAGTCACTAACCATGGATGGAAAAGTGTCAGTGCATAGGGACCTTTTATGCTTTGTATTAATACCTTGACTGCATGAATGAACATTTAGAATTTCTATTTCAACCTTTACTACCTTTGCAGTGTCACTCAAACTCTCTGTTATTCATTTTAAACTAAGAAACTTGCTTATAATTTGAAGTTTGGGCATCATTAGCCAAGTAGTTTTATCTACCATTCAGAACTGTCCAAAAATATAGCACCACATTTTAGGTTAAAAGGAGTAATGCAAAATAAATCACAGTGGAATTTATTTAAAACTCAGTAAAATCATGTTAAAACAAATAAAAGACTAAACCCTTGCAGACAAACTACCCTAAAGCATTAGCCCCACTCTACCTCTATACTATTTTCACTTAGTAAATGCTATGCTATAATTTTTTAATTGATCATATTATTACAATTCAATACTGCTAAGTAGAGATAAGCCAACAACTTTGTTACCCTTATTTTACCTAAACTACTCTTCTTGCTAAAACACCCTAAGCAAAATCAGAAACCAAACCAAACTTTTCCACGGTCCTTACACACAGAGTAATCTTTACTGCTACAATCTTCTGATACTCAAATATTAGAAAAGACAAGAAGTAGCTTTAGGAAGAATACAAGATATTGCAAACGTATAAAGTCTGCACACTGGATTCAGAAGACAAATAAAGCAGGAGAACGTAATGCAATGCCTGTGCTGAATTATACATCTGGAATGCTAAACAGGAGCCTTAACAGCTGATCTGCATACAGTCAATATGTCCATGGTTACTCCATTTTCCTCTGTGATGGAAAGTACTGGATCTCTTAAGATTGCATGTAGCTGACCATTATATGAAAATGTGAATGTTCTCTCTCAAATGCTTTTAAAAGAAAGGATCACAATCAGCTGTAGTGCTTTCTGCTCCTCAGGTTTTAATAACTGGTGCTATTCCATCTGCTAGTGCTGCTTCCTTTTTTCACAAGTTTCGTTCTGCCCTCTACTGAATTTTTATGTAAGTACAACTCACAGTAGTACTACAAAAGGTTTCTGCTCTCTATGATGCCATCCAACAAGTGCTGCTGGATCATCCTCTATATTAGTTCCAGTCTCTCAGATTATAGGCACATCAAGGAAAAATTTGACTTTTGAAGTACTGTCTGGTTTGATCTTTTTTCCATTTGTCACTCTACAGACATGTCTGCAATAAGCAAGGTAGAGAAGTTATGCCTATAGATTTTAACTAAGCTTAAAAGTAGCTATATTATATATCTATGCTAAAAAAGGTCAAAACCCCCTTATGTTAATTCAAAGCAGGGCCTGTATTCATCTGCTTCTTCACACTACCTTCCACTTTAGGCTAATGATCAAAATAAGATCCAATTATCTTTCTATTCTACTTAGGTAATAACTTTCTGAATCCATGTATCTCCCAAGGTATCATTAGTTCATTCCTCCTAAAACACTTGTGGTTTTCTCTCAGAGGGTTTTCAGCCACAGGGCCCTTGACATACAGGTGTGGGGGCTATAGGGACATGTGTGTAGTGGTGTGGTTTACAAAGCAATGGAAAACTTTTACTGGATAACTAACAGGGGCTGGAAGGGGACTTCACATAAGCAAGCCTCAGATCTGCAGTTTCCTGCATATGGCTCTGAACTCCTTCAGAAACCCCCCCCTGTAACTGAACTGATGAGGGCTTAGATGCTAAAACATGAACAAACAAATACACTGATCAATTTTCTACACTGCATCAAAAGAGTGTTTGAGAATCTTTTAGGATCTTCCCTCTCAATAGGACATAGTATTTTATTTGGCAAATTCCTCACCTCTTTCAACTGTCACTGAGCATATCAAGTGTTCTGACTCTACACTTCAACACATGCTGAAATGCATTGGAAATATGGTTGTGAGTTCTATGTTCAGAACTCAGATACTTCTTTTTTGTGAAATTCAGAGCTGCAGCGCACATCTCTTTTCACTAATAGAGTCATCAATGAAAGTCAAAAGGTTGCTGCCAAAAACTGAACTCTTGCTCAAGACTTCCTGCTACTCACAACACGGGTTCTAGCAGTCAAGCAAGTTTTTTAATTCATAGTTTTTCTGGTCACTCAGCACTTCACTGATATAGACAATGTGGATTATAATAATTAGTTTTTAAAGTCTCTGGAATTGTAATAAAATATTTATTCATGAAAAATGCAATGAAAGAATGAGAGGCACACTGCAGATACAGTGACTTTTGCTAAAACAGATGGTGCTAACACAAATAAATTTCAGTCTTTTTGCCCAAATCTGATGGGTTTGTGCAGCAAGGTTCTGGTGGAGGGTGGGCTATAGAGATGCTTTGAGAAACTGCCAAAAGCTTGAGGAGAAGAGAAGCTTTTAAAGAGATCCAGTGCCAGGCTGCTCCAGGAGACTCACCGCTGGCCAAAGCTGAGACCATCAGTGATGGTGGTAGAGCCTCTGGCTAAAAAGGAAAAAGATTTTTGCACAGATGCAATTGAGGCCAGGGAAGAGCAGAGTGAGAACACGAGAGGGACAGCCCTGCAGACACCAAGGTCAGTGAAGGAGGGAGAGGTGCTCCAGGCAGAGGAGCTGAGACAAGCCAGCAGCCTGTGATGCAGACCATGCTGAGGGAGCTGTGTCCCTGCAGCCCATGGAGGTCCAGAGAACAGAGATCTGCCTGCAGCCTGTGGAGGACGCCCTGCCAGAGCAGGTGGATGCCAGGAGGAGGCTGTGACCCCGTAGGAAACCCACAGGGCAGAAGGCCCTGTACAGACCTGGGGCAAGAGGGGGTTTGCTGGGAGGACTTGTGATTCCATGGGGGATCCATGCTGGAACAGGCTGCTCCTGGAGGACTGCACCCAGTGGAAAATGACCCACGCTGGAGCAGTTCATGAAGAACTGCAGCTCATGGGAAGGATTCATGTTGGAGAAGTTTGTGGAAGACTTTCTGCCATGGGAGGGACCCCACGCTGCAGCAGGGGAAGGAGTCCTGCCCCTGTGGAAGAAGTAGTGGCAGAAACAACACGGAAGGATGAACTGATTGTAACCCCCATTCCCTGTCCTCCTGTGCCACTGAGAGGAAGAGTAGAGAGAGAACTGGGAGTACAGTTAGGTCCAGTAAGGAAAGAGGAGTGTCAGGAAGAATTTTTTAGGATTTGTTCTACCTCTCATTTCTATACTCTGATTTGATTGGTAAAAAATTCTGTACTTTCCCCCCATTGAGTCTGTTTTGTCCATGACAGCAAGCAATGACTGATCTCTCCCTGCCCTTTCCTCCACTCAAGAGCCTTCAATTGTATTTTCTTTTCCCTGTCCTGCTGAGGAGGGAAGGGATAGAACAGCTTTGGTGGGAACCTGACATCCAGCCAGAGTCAACCACCACACCAAACCCCAGAATAGGACCTTAGGTATTCAAATACTTTATCTTGACTAATTATAAAAGGCATTTATTAGGAATATGCTTAAACTTAGATCTTAGAATCAGCTTTGTACAGCCTTCTGCCTCACCTTCCACAGTAACAACCAAACCTGTTTCCTTTCTAGCCTTGATAAATGCCGTTTTTGCCACCTTGGATCTTTACAGGTCTTGCCTCATTGCTGTGTTTCTTCTCTCCATAACCCAACAGCAAGCAACAGTACCATCTGTAATAATACATTAAGTGCAAATTATATTATGTAATGATTTTATAAGACACTTAGAACAACAACCTCAAAGTACCAAGTCATTTACTCATCAAATTCACCCAAAATGCTTCTAAAGATGTCCAAAAAACATTCTCAAGGAAGAACTCTGAAGCCTTACAATTAGAAACAAAGTAGGAATAAAAGTAAACCAGAGTGAAACTGGAAAAAAACATCCTAGCTTCTGTAAAAACAGAATTCACAGTGGAAGCATTGGGTTCAAAAATTTTTTTTCTTTTATTCTCTCACCACATTTATATCACACTTTCAAACACTGAAAAGCTGTCATTTTTCCCAGCAAAAAATACAGAACGTTCATCTTTCAGCAGAATTACTGTTGGCAGACATTTGCTTCCAGTATAAATCTTTTCTAAATATTCAAAGTAAGTGTTGAATTCTCTGTTGTGAATTCAGATTTCTCCATATGGAGAAGTATGTGCAGTATCAATCAGAATATCTTGAAAAATTATGTGTGAAGAGGCTGATCATAACATTTACTGAACACACACACACTCAAAACCACAGTCTTCATCTGATTTTCAGTAAATGCTATTCCCAACATCCCTACAAATGAACATGAGCAGTTCTTATGAAAGAAGTATTATTTTTATTAAGGTCTTGATATCTGAGTGGCTAAACCTTCTTGCCCATTCTTCAATTTACTGCCTTACACAACAGTTCTTGCACAAAGGACATATAAAAAACAAAACGACACAATCTACAAGTGTTTGAAAGTGCATCAGATTCAGAGAGCTGTATCTTTACACCAGGACCTCTGATGAGACTTTACAGTATTGGAACTCTAATAACATTCCTATTCACAGTCTGAAGCAGCAGCATCACACCACTGCTGCATTCAGACTGAGAAAGGAATCCTGTGACTGCAACACTGCAGCCTTTGCATGCACACTGCCTTCTGCCAGATGTCATCAACAAGGCCCAAGGCTCGTAGTTCAGCACGGAAACATCCCTCATCAGAAAGCGCTATCCTATGGCCTAAGACAGCAGGAAGCAAAGGACGCCATCTAATTTTAACATCAGCAAAGCCAGTTTTTAAACCCACAAAATATTAAGAGTGAATAGTTAAGTGCCTGGTACGTGCTGGGGCTGAGCACTAGCACTGCAGTTAAAGGTAAGTGCTGTCACATTTTACTAAAATTTTTCACCAGCCATTTTTGGAGGAGACTCACTGAATTCTTATGAAGCCACTCATACATTTTCATTTCCAACCAACAAAATTCATCCACTGGAAAAAAAGCTACTGATTTGTTTTATAATTTGTTTCCGAGCACCTGATTGTTCCCTTTCCTCATCCCCCTCCTCAAGGACAAACTCAGCAAGTCCTAAAGACCTGCAGGCCATGTCTGCTGCAACATTCTACAAAGCCACAATCCCAGCCACACAACTTCTTGTTTTGTTTACACTGTTACACAGGGTCAAGGTCAATTCTCAGGACAAGATAAAACAGTAGAGGCAGAGAATTAAAATTTATAGCTCAGATGTCACTTTCCTTTTCTGATGTGCACAAACAGAGCTTTAACATTCAGATGCATTTGTTTAGAAGGAGCAGGATCATGTCTGGAAACATAACAAAACATGTGGCTCTTTTGAAGAGGATGAGAGGAAAACTGAGTGATAGAAGGCACTGGGCTACAAAGGGTTGGAGATTTTTAGAGGAAGCACAAAGTTCCAACCAGAGTAAATCACATTTTGTAGTGCCAATACCCAAAGAAGATGTGACTGGTCTTTACCAGACAAAAATTTCTAAGTAGGCACACAACTCTGGCCAGTCAGCACCTGCTTAAATTTCTGGACAAAATTTATTATGTTGGACTTAACACACCTATACTGGTACCTTCAAGACTCAACTAAATTTAGGAAGGTAAAATCAAAATAGATCATAAGGATTTTTGAACTAAATAATAATGTTTTACTGTCACTCAGGGAAATGGAGAGTGATGCATGTTTTTTAGAGGTGTCATGATTCAAGACTCAAAAATTAAGAAAAAGTTCCATAACTTGAACAGTGCTCTTTTTTGTGGTTATCACACTGCACAATCCATTCATCTCAAGTCAAAAAATCTACTGGGGTACATAATAGTCATTAAGAATCTCAGACCCCGAGTTTGATCTTTGATCTAAGTGATGGAACTAGGTAGTTACCTATCAGAATATCAAGGTAGAATCTTTATGATCTATTGTGATGACACCTTGCTGTCCAGGAAGATTTCCATTGGATTTTGGGCCCAAGTCTCATCCTTTCAGTGATTTTATTCCATTCCTAATACTGAACTATTGATGATGATGAATTTCCTTCAGCATCTAATTTTGAAAATAAGTTCATCTTCAACTATCTGATTTAGACCAAAAGGAAGTATGTTAGATTGTCTTTCCAATCTGCAGGACTAAACTGATTACAAGGAATTTGATGAGATTCCATTAGCAGTTTTACATTTTTAAAAATAAGTATTTTTCCTGCCCTTGTCTTCAAGAATAGACAAAACTCCCTACAGATCCAGAAGTGTGCCAAGATGCAAACTGAGGGCTCTTGTGTGACATTAGGGGCCATCAAGGACTCCCCCTCTTGCAAAAACAGACTTCACCTTCTAAGGGATACCTATGAGCATATGCACAGAGCTGGGCCGGTTTACCTGCAGGAAAGACCATCTACAGCAGGAGAACTACATGGAATCTTTTAAAAACCAAACCAGACCAAAACCTTTCTTACAGCTGCTATAGTCAGTGAAGCAGGCCTGCAGACAGTCACACTAGACAAATCTTTAACTTCTTACATTCCTTAAACTCTTTAACACTCTGAATTTACCTACTCAGTTTTTGCCACGTGCAAGCCACCTGACATCCACCTACCCAAATAATCAAATTTTTTTTTTCCTTTTTATTCCCTGATGGAAGTGCCTCTTAGGCAGTGAGTACAATTCAGTAATGCTGCCACAAAGGTCAGTCATATCCTTTTTACCTCAAACAGCCATTGAACAGAAAAGGAGATAAACACCTGCTGTCACGCCCACAGGAGATGGATGGTGGGGATATACTATCCTCTGTGCATGCAATTTCCACACTGAAACAGCTGCAAGTCATAAGCACAGGCAGCAAAACACATTCCAAACGAGGAACCTGCGCCCCCTATCTCTTCCCAAAGCAGCAAAACTTTGGCAAACCATTTGATGTTTAAACTTGTAACAGTGACTACATCTTGGGGTAAACTGAGGAACACTTTCAGTTTAAGAACAGGCTTTGGTAAGGAATTCTAGGAAAATTCATGTACTGTGTCCAAATTAACGTTTTCTCTTTCAGGACAGTTTGTAGAGGAGGTTTTGGAAATAAACAATAAGTAAGGCTGAAGAATAATTTGTAGCAGCTGACACAGATCCACGTTTAACTTAACAGCTTTAGCAAAAATTCTGATTACTTCTCTGTCTGACTCCCTGGATATACTTCTTTTACAGGAGCGGATTACTAATGGGAAACATAACATTAGACAATAAAACAATTGTACAGCCACTTCAAGCTCTCTGAAAAGACAAGACATAGGCAGGCATAGGAAGAGGACCCCCTTAAGGGGCATAAACCACGCCCGGTCCTTCAGTGGTAACACGGTAATAACATGGTAACATGGAATATGCTGACTTGGAAGGGATCCATCGGGATCATCGAGTCCAACTCCTGGCCCTGCACAGGACATCCCAAGAATCACACCTTGTGATTGAGACTATTGCCAAACGCTTCTTGAACTCTGCCAGGATGGTGCTGTGACCACTTCCCTGGGAGCTTGCTCCAGTGCCTAACCATCCTCTGGGAGAAGAACCTCTGCCTAATATCCAGCCTAAACTTCATCTGACACAGTTTCGTGCCGTTCCCTTGGGTTCTGTCACTGGGCACTAGGGAGCCGGGATCGGCGCTGCCCTTCGTGAGGAAGCCCCAGCCTGAGACCCCATCCCCAAATCCCTTCTTTTCCAGCCAGATGCTGCAGCAGCAGCCCATCACTGAACAGCCAGGCCCATCCAGCGTCATCTCCCGACCAAGAAACAAATCTCCCACCCACTTTCTTGTGCCGCGGCCGACACCCTTCAACGCCGGCCAAGACGGACACGTGAAAGGGAAAGCAGCCGGGAGGAAGGCGCGAGCAGCCCAATCCCCTCACAAACCGGGCCGGAGAGGGGACCCGTCCCGATCCAGCCGCTCCATCCCCCGCCGCGCGGGTACCTCGTGCCGGGCCCACGCCGCTCCTCAGTGGCCCCGCCAGCCTCGGGCACGCGCCGGTGTCACCAAGGGCCGCTCCCGTCACCCCCCCCGCTCCCCGCCCGCCCCGCGCAACGTGCGGCGGCGCCCGTCCCCACCATCACCTTCAGGCCCGGCGGCGCCCTCCCACTGCGCAGGCGCCAACACCGCCCCCTTCTCGCACGGCCTCCTGGGATTCGTAGTCCCTCTGCCCCAGCCCGGACTCCTTCACCTTTCATAGAACCAAAGTTGGAAGGGATCTTTAAGACCACCCTGTCCTATCCGGCACTGCCACTGTCACCCCCTAACCTAAATCACCCAGCGCCAGATCCAGACGTCTCTTAAACACCTCCCTGGGCAACCTATTCCAACGTCTGTGCATCCTAACAGTGAAAAGGTTGTTCTAGTATCTAATCGAATTCCTCCCCTCTCTCCAGGTTAAGGCCATTTCCTCCGGTTCTCTCAGTGCAGGCCCAGTAGAAGAAACTAGCCCCTGCTCACTACAATCAGGCAGTCGTAGAGAGCGATAAAGTCCACCCCGAGCCTCCTCTTTAGGCTAAACAACTCCGGCTCCCCAGCCGTGCCTCACAAGACGCCGCGCGCTCCCTTTCCCGGCGGTCCATCCCAGGACGTGACGCCCGCCGTGGGGATTCGTCACTTCCGCAAACAGGGATGGCGGAGCGCTGAGTCGGGTGAGTGCCGGGCCGGGGCACTGCGGGTCTGCCCTCCCTGCCCCCGGGCTGCCGGCGGCGGCTAGGGGGCCGCAAAGAAGCGACGGGCGCGGCCGCCCGGTTAACGGGAGCGGAGGCCCTGAGGCCTCCCAGCCGCTCACGGGGGAAGGGAAGAAGGGAGGGGGCGGGAGCGTCCCGAGGCCGGCGGGGCCATTCCCTCATCACTCCTGGCGTTTTGAGCTCTCCGGCTGAAAGAGTTGCTGCTTCCTCTGGGCGCTTGATTGCCATCGCGAGTTGTGAAAGTCGGATCGTTTCAGGTTTAGGCATTCAAAGCGTTTGCTTGGAGTAGCCGGGTGAGGATAATGAAGGGTCTGCTGCTGCTTTGCAAACCGAGTCAGGTCCTGCGCAGTAGTGGAAGAATTATTTTTATAAGTTGTACCTTGAGGCCGTTTTTTTTTGAGGAAATCTGCTGTGGTGCTTCTATGTAGTGGCCCACTCAGCGCATGTGTTTTGGTCCTCATTAGGAGGTGAGCCTGGATACGGTGGATTTGAATATGATTTTTGAATGTTTTCTCTTTTTTTTGGCTGATTTAGGCCACTGTTTCAGAAAAGAAGTTGCCAAATTACCCTTTCCCATGCCGTGTTTAAAAGTAGGTGCTCTGTTTCCCAGCGTTGGTGTAAAGAAGGCTGGGATGTGCTGGAGACCAAATGAGCTTTGTAGCAGTTGTTTGCAGTCCTGCAGCCTGTGTAGGTATTTGTGAGGTGGAGATGTGAAAATGCAGGTGCAGCTGAATATTCCTAATATTAGTTAAGCTCAGAGCATAGTGGATATTCTTGGCAAACTGGAAAATCCACAACTAGTAAGAAAATTTGCTCATAAAAACCCATCTTGATCTTTTATCTGAAGTCTTCCATTTCAAAGCATATCAGTTTAAATTAGAAATTTACTTATTTGAGAGTACTTGTCTGTTTGTGTTTCTAAACATAAATTAATTTGTAGGTAACCTTTTATAGGAAGGGAAAGAAAAAAGCTAACAACATTTGGCTGCTGAGTCAATAAAGATACGTAAGAATGACTCTAAAATGAAAAGTAACAATTTATCTCAATTTGAACTTAATTTAATGAGTACTTTTAAGTTCCACGTATTGTATTGAGTTGTCTTTATTAAACAACTAGTCAAATTTGTAGTCTGTTTGTTGCCTAGGGTAAAATGCCAGTGTTATGTTTGAAAGTCATGACTGTAACCATGAGAAAGTGAAATTCAGCGCTGAAAATTCTTCACGATTTGTTTCTTTTCCCTTTAGATTTCCATTCTGATCAGTGGACCAGTCAAAATGGCTGAAGTAACCAAGACAGAAGAACAGCAAGTAGAGAAGAGTTTGGATGAAGAAGTGGAGAAAACACCTCATGCCTTAGAGTCAGCTTCAGGTGTCGGGTGTGAAGGCAATAGTTCTGCTTCAGGTACAGAACAGTCCACTGAAAATGAAAAAGGAGTTGATAGTGGTGATCAGGATGGCAGAGCAAAGAGGAAGAGTTTAGATTCTGAAGATGAACCTTCTAAGAAAGTAGTGAGTATCATTTATTTTGAGCTGTTTTCAAAATCTTGTTTCGAAGCCTTAGCTCAGGAAAAGATTGAAAATATTTATGCTAGACATGTGTGAGCCAGCACGAAACACAAGTATGGAAATGTTTCCTAGGGAAGTAACAGGTGATATTTGGCTTCACAGAGGAGAAAGAGGGCCGGCAATTAGAATGATAATCTCAGCACATACTTAATCTAATTCTGTGACTGTTCCATTGTCCATGTGGTAGCAGTCTGGTAGTGTAATGTAGGGTTTACTGGCATTAGTCTGTGGTTTATCTGTGTGTTGGTATAGTTACCTGTGCTTGGGAAGTTCTTCCATAAGGTAATTTTATCCTTTTACTTACTTGGTAAGGTATTGTATAGTTTGCAAAACTCTACAGACTGCATCCTCTGTGATATAATTTCAGTATGCTTTGTTGGCAGAGTGAAGCAGTGAAAGACTTACAGGTGCTTCTTTATATTTTAAGACTACAAAAACAGCAGAAAATGTATGTCCTCTTATATGACCACCTGGGAGGGTGAAAAGGGTAATATTTTACATGATACTGTCCTTTACTAATGAGCTTGTAGAAGCTGATGCTTTAATATCCAGTCTAGTTCATCCTCTTGGGGTATTTAAATATAATTTGAAAATGTCTGACCTAATGCTTTGTTTCTTTGCCCAGAATTTTCCCAGGATGTTAATATATGGTTTAGCAGTCTGGCAAAATAAAGGCTATCCTTTGTTGTGGTAGAAACATTGTTAACCCTTCCATCCTTTTAATAAAGGGGGATAAGGCTTAGATGATCAAGAACTGCATTGGGTTTGTATAGCCTAAGGTTGTAGAGGGGTGACTGAGCTAGCTGCCACCATCTAGATGTTGCTGCTGACGGCTGTTTGCAGCTGAGATGTGTTGCTGGTTTGTGTAAGTATGTCCCCCACACTTGGACAGTGGTAGAAAAGATGGAAAGCTTAAAGGATGTAGTCTGAGTCAGCTGTTCTAGCTCCTGTCACCTTCAGTGGCCATTCAGGGAGCCATCTGCTCTTACCCTGAAAAAGAACAGAAGTCGTCAAAATATTTGTTAGTATCAGTCAGCCCAGTGTGGTAATAAACAGATGATGATGGGGTTATAGAGATTTATACAAGTAAGGCTGTGTTCATTCTGAATGTTGCCAAAAGTACATGAAATACTGAAGAATTCACATATTCACGAATATCAGCCAAACCTTCTTTTCCCATGAGGAACTGCTGTTTGAATAGTAAGATGCAGGGATATTGACTTCTGTAGTGGACTGTTTGGAACGCTTTTAATAGCTTCATTCTGGTTTGTACTGTTATTTCAAATGCTTTTTGTACCTCACAGAGTCCATGCTGGTTGTCTCTGTTCTGTTACTTTGGGTTTTATTTATAATTTATTTTCCCTTCATGTATATATTTGAAGATTATTTTCAAGGTGGAGAAATGTTGGGAGCAAAAATATCTGGACGTAGAGTGCTTCTCTGCAAAACAGGAGAGAAGTGTTATGTAGTACTTAAAGCAAAGGCAGGACAGAAATCTCTTGGATATTTTGAATTAAGGCTAAATCAGAGACATTTCCACAGCTAACTCTTAAGCATTGGCTGGGATATGTTGTCAAATGATTCCTCTCATTCCTTTATCATGATCTGTTTAAAGTTCAGGCAGTGGGTTCATCCACTTGGACCTTAATGTGACATCAGCCCATTGGCATTTTGGTTAAATTGGCAGTTTATACGCTTCTGTCAGATGAGAACTGAATTTCTGAAACAGGCTTTTTGAAGTGGCTTAAAGTTCCTTGAGAAGGAACATTGTCTTCTTCTGTCCCAGACTTAAGAAGAGCAAACTGTGTTCTTTGGGAGTGGTTGAAAGTATTGGAGAACTGAAAGTTAAGTATTTCTGTGAAAGAAAGATGCTGGGCAGTATTTATCATCCAAAAATTGCTTGAATGAACTAAAAAGGGGATTAAATTTGTGAGTGTTGCTGTGATCATTGAAGTACTGACATCAGTACCAGGACAGATATGGGAAATCTCTTTATAATGATGGTGCTCTTCATAGTATTGCTTGTTTGCTTAAATCCTTGAAGTGAACATGTGTCTTTTGATTAAATAACAAAGTAATAAAAAGAATTCACTGCTTGAGTCTCTTCCTTCTGTGGTGTGATTTCTTTTCTGCAGCATGTGATTGGCCACGGGCAAGCTGTAGCTGCACATTATAATGAACTTCAAGAAGTTGGATTGGAAAAACGTAGCCAGTCTCGCATATTCTACCTCCGCAACTTTAATAATTGGACAAAGAGTGTCCTCATTGGTAAGCTTCCTTAACTGATTGCTCAGACATGATTAAAATTTAACCAATTTTTGGGTCAAAATGTAAATTTTTCTGTTTCCTGATATTGCGTACTGTCTCATAATACGTAGGATGTTTTTCAACTGCAATAAAATGTCTATATTTATATTTAATTTGAATCTCTGTGATAAAGTTTTGTATTGTTGGAGTGCCGAGCACGTGCTTAAGTTTTAAAGGTCAGCTGACTTAAAGAGTTCATACTGGAAACTGTTCTTCTCTGTGATATTTTTAAAGATAAAAGTACAGGTTTAAATCATAAAGAATTTAAGGGTTCTTAGATTCAAACAAGAACAGCTCCATCTATCTCAAATAATTTATTAGGCATTTTCCCAAAGCAGTCTCTGCTCAGATCCTGGTTAAGCAGTCCTGCAGGAAGCTTGAACTCATAAATGTTTTCTATATTGCCCATAGTCAGTGGTGGAAAAGATGAAAAGCTTAAAGGATGTAGTTCTTTAAGGATCAGCAGGCTTTTATTTAAAGGCAAAGTCTGCTGTTCCACAAATTAATTCCAAATTGAGGAAACAAAGCCGTCAGATATCTGCCAACAAAGAAAGGAATCATCAGCACAGCACCACAGGTTCATGAAGAGGGATCTGTGCCAGGAGATGTTGGCACCATTTGTCTTAGCATGCTGCTTTTTGTTGTGTTGTATCAGAGCAGTTAGAAGCAATATTTAGATTTCTATAAAGCTGTTCCTGAAGCCTGTGTTGAAGCCTTTCTGTCATAAAGAATTTCAGCAGTGTGGCTTTGTAGCAGTTGTATCAAAACATATTTCATATCTCCTACTGTGAAGAAAAGTTGCTAGCATGCTGATATGTTTTACATAATATGCCAACATCAGTCAGAGCAGAGGGAATCTAGACAGCATGGAGAGAGAAGAAAAAATGGTGTATGTAGGGTAGAAAGACAGCAAAGGGGTAGCTGCTGTTATTGCAAGGCCTGGGGGAGAGAGTGAAAAACATTATGCATTTTTGTAAGGTGACTGGGAGGAGATGTTGTGGCTGATGCATTTAATTGGCTTTTTCTTCTTGCAGAAGGCTTTCCCATACTTTCAGATAACATCTGCCTTCATTATAATGCTAATGAAAGGGAACCCTGTTTCCCTCCTCTTGTACAGGGTGGTTGCTTAGCCATGTGCAGCTTTGCCTTAGCCAGGGAAATAGTTCAGAGCCTCAGTCAAGTTACATGCAGAGCACATTAAGCACAGAAAATATTCATCTTCTCCGCAGTTTTAAAAGTTTGTGGTTCCTTTCATCCTTCTAGAAAGAAAAGAGACTTAAGTTTGTAATATTAAGAAGATTTATAGGCAAAGTAAGGTCTGAAGTGTTTTAAAATTCTCAGCCCCTTTTGGTTCATTAGGCTTTTAGGTGCAAAGTGCTGAGATAAGGTGAAGAGATGTGTTTATAGGCTCCTGGTTTTTATTTTTCTAGGTGAATTTATAGACCGGGTACGACAGAAGAAGAGTGATATAACTGTTTTGGATCTAGGATGTGGGAAAGGTGGAGACTTACTGAAATGGAAAAAAGGCAGAATTAAAAAACTCGTCTGTACTGGTAAGAAGACACAATAAATTTCTAGGGGAAGTTCATCAGGTTTTATGGGAAACCAAGTACATCCTCCAGTGCTTGTTTCTTTTTTCCAGTCAATCAAAGAATGTAATGAAGACCTTTTGTGCAAAAAGTTGTATTTTGTCTTTTAATCTGAAGATACAACTTGATTGCCAGCAGAAATATAAGAATTATCAATATTTTGCTTTTAGTTCAACTCCTAAATTAAAACCAGTGCCACTAAAGAAAAACACCAGTGCCACAGGTTGCCCTAGGCAAAATGCAATGAGGAAAAGACTGGGGAAAAGGCTGATATTTTCTATTTTATGTCTTTTCTCCCACATCTAGTCTCTTGAAGTATTTTTAATTGTTCTGAAACACATACAGGAGAGTTGCATTTAAAAAAATGAACTCCCAATGTGAGAAAAAATGGTTTTGGGTGTTAAAATCAACTAAAGATTTTCAGACTCAGAAACAGGGAAGAGCTGAAAGTGGATTAAAAAAGTTTCTTGTTTGAATAATTGGCTTAGAGGTTGGGAGAATGATACCATCTTCTATTTTCTCAAAAAGTACCCCAAGGATAATCAGAGGAGGTATTGCTTAACTCCAAATTTAATTAGGTACTAAAATTCCCTAAAACTCTTTCAGTGGGAGTTATTTTGGGTACTTCACATTTTACAGCTCTTTCTTGCATTATTCACTGGGCATTATTTAAATACACTTAATCAGTTTACTTAGGTAAATTTATTGCATATTGTCAGAAACTCAATGACTGAGAAAGAAGCAGTCTCGGAATTTAAAGAAACTCCCATGATGTGACATACCAGAAATAATTGCATTTCAACGTCTTGTATATTTTTAAGAATATTAAGAATCACAGGGAGCTGAGCTGTTTTAATGGAACTGAAGATCATTTTTTTATCCTGCTATATTGTACCTTTTGTGTTCCAGTAATCATTCCAGTTTTCTTGTCTGGGCAGCAGTGTACACACTGCTTTAAAAAATTCATTTATTATATTTATTATCTTTCCACATATAGACATTGCTGACATTTCTGTGCAACAGTGTAAGCACCGCTATGAGGAAATGAAGTCCCGATGTCGGTATAATGAACATATTTTTGATGCAGAATTCATACAAGCAGATAGTACCAAGGTAAAGTTCCTGTGCTTTGTAATGCTTTGGAGATTTAATGTTCTTCATGGTAGTGCTATAACATTTTGGGTATGTATATTTTTAAGGTTGGATTATTGTACTGCCAGGAGAATCAGCAATACGAAAAGGTTGCTTAAGATATGCTTAGGTACATTTTGCTGCTGTTGTATAGTGTAACATTCCTGAAGCCTGAATGTCTTTTCCAGATGGTAAATCTGGTGCTTTCACTATCTTTTACTCGACAAGGGAAACAGAATGACTGTTCAGCTTTGGAGTTCTCTGAGACAGCATGGGTTGTTGGAAACTATTTTGATGAATGCTGGAATAAATAAAGGACCTCTTCTGATTTGACTTGTACACTTAAAACGTTTTCTCTCTAGTGGCATTTTGGTTACTATAATAGGTACCTGTAAAACTCATGTGGTAGGGCAGGTTCCTTAGACTGTCTGGAGGCAGTGGTGAACGCATGGCTGAGGCTTAGGTGACAGTCCTGTAACCAGAACTGCTTTTGCTTCCGAGAAGTGCAGGCTGAGAGGCAGAACCTACCTGGTTCCAGCATATCTGTGGAAAAGCTGAACCTGTTCTCGGCCTTGCATGAAGGATTGTTTGCTTGAATTCTTGGTTGCCTTTCCTTTTTCCAAGAAATAGTCTGTTGCAGGTTCATGTCATCTCTCTCGGCTTGGGGGAGAGAGAAGAGAGACTTGGCCAGGAAAGAAAGGAATATTTTTATGTTGTTGTTACAGCTCAGTCTTAGATGCATATGTGTTTGGTGTTGCATGCTTTGTTCTGTCTGTCCTTGCACACAAAAGTTAATTTCCCTGACTTTGGATCTCTATCATGAGTGTTGTATATCCCACAAAATCTAATTCTGTGCACCTCTTTTTCCCATTTTCCTATGTCTCCTGAGTAGAGGGTCAAAGCAAGCTTTAACCTGACAAATTTCAAGGGCTCCAAGTTCTTCAGATTTTAGTTACTTGGTCTGGGATGGGGAGGAGTACATTGGTAGTGAACATGGGTGAGAATACAGACAAGTACAACTTGTTGGGCAGGGCAAACTACCGTATTTGAAACGACCACTTCTCCTCTCACGTGCGTGCTTAGTGGGTCAGTTTTCATCACAGAGACCTAATAAACTGAAATTAATTTTATTACAGAATTTTTTTTCAGCCAAACAGTGGCCAGTTATAAAACCCCAGCAATTAAGTACTTCTGGAAACTATAAGTTAACTAACCCTGGGTTTTGGTCTTTAAGGTGTAGCAGTGTTACTTGACAACATGAAAAAAATTTGAGGACGTTATAACTTTGAAATGCGTGTGTATTCTTGTTGTTTTTAAATGTTGGGTATTGTTTTCTGTGTAGGGGAGAGCTTTTTCTTATCTTTTTCATCCTGTCTTTGTTGAACTTTTAAAGGAATGGGAGCTGAAAGGAGAAACTTCAGAGAATTCAAAGAATTCTGGAAATAGTATATTTGTTAGATGATTCAAGTGAATCATGCTTGTTTCTGTAGTTTTTTTTCTTTTTTATCTGTTGCAGGATCTCCTGTCTTCCAAGTACAGTGATCCGGATATGCGCTTTGACATTTGCAGTTGTCAATTTGTTTACCACTATTCATTTGAGACCTATGAGCAGGCTGACATGATGCTTAAAAATGCTTGTGGGAACCTCTCCCCTGGAGGTTATTTCATTGGCACAACTCCAAACAGCTTTGAACTTGTGTAAGTACTCTTATGTCCTGTTAGTCTTCCAAAACTCTGTGAAGCATTGTTAAGTGATTGATGTTCTTGCAGTGCTCCAATACGTTTGTGCAAACAAAAGCATTTTTTTGCGGCAGTTTTGGATTCTAGTAAAAAAAAAAAATCTCTCATGAACTTGACTCAAACAGGTAAAGCAATATTAACCCTTGTCTCTTGTCCTCATGGCTCTTCTGTTAGAGAGTATAGGTCTTCATACACTTCATCCCTCCGTCATGACTTTAGCAGTTTCAAAATGGCCACAGTATGGGGAAAAACTGGCAAGGCTTTGTGGCTGTTTCCAGAAGCCTGTCTTGTCCGTGTAGACTGTCTGTGTGTCCAGGCTAAAGGTTCATCTTCTAGGTCCATTTAGTCCTTGGTATGTTGTATGAGAATGATAAACTGTTAAAACCCAGTATGCTGCTTCATGCTGCTTCCCTTATGAGATAAGGGAAGTGGGAAACTAGAGAGATCACTGAGTATTACTGGGAAAAACACTTTCAGTCTTCCTGTGTGTAGTTTTCTCTGTCTGTTAAATACTGGTCAATAAATGTCTGTTTATATCTCATTCTATAGAAAGAGACTCGAAGCTTCAGAAACAAATTCATTTGGGAATGATGTATACAGTGTAAAATTTGAAAAGAAGGGAGACTATCCCTTATTTGGCTGCAAGTACGATTTTCACTTGGAGGAAGTGGTTGATGTCCCTGAGTTTTTGGTTTACTTTCCCTTACTGGAAGAGTAAGTTAAGTTTTAAATTCATTATACAATAAAAGCTGTGGAACATAAACATTTGTTTAGTTTATATGTCATTGCATAATGCTTGCAGATAATTATGTTTGGACTTTCTTACTATATTTTTCAGTTCCTAATTTTTTGTTGTTGCTTCAAATACAGAGGTTTCTCGCATTTCCATCCACAACTGTAATCTGTCCATTGAACTCGGTTAAAGGTGCTCTGGTCATAAGCTGTAAGGACTTCATGTCTCACATGGGAACATTGGATCTGTCAGCAAACCTTTAGAACTGTCAGCTTTTTCTTCTTTAATTGTAACCTTTTGAGGGGTTTCTTTCTACCCTTTTTTTAGTCTTTTAGTAAGCTTTCTTGTGTATCTTCATCATGGTGCCTCTTTGTTGTCTTCTCCACCTTTCCTTAGATATTCATAGGGTTTTTGCTATGATGAATTTTTTTCTTCCTCTAAATTATCTTCATCAGTAAGCATATATTTTGCTGTTACCTTTGTGTGACCTCAGATTTGGTTTCCCCAGCTGTATTCGGTGGTACAGACAAATCTTTCCATACTGTTTTTTTCCTGCTATTCAAGCTCAGTATGGTTAAACAGTATTAAGCTTTCCCTTCAAACCTGTTCAAGAACTTTGTAGTTGTCTGTGGAAAATAACAGCATCTGTCACTGACAGCTGTAACTTCAGTGTTGCATGTCCACGGTGTCTACATAATTGAGATGCAAGCCACTAAATACAATAGAAGTTCTCTAAATATATTTATACTGTATTTTTAATATATTTATAATATCTGATGTGATAGATACTGCAGGGAAAAGTGTAGTCTTTCTGGAAGTCAGCATGGAACTTCTATGTTTCGGGAGAAGAGACTTTTTCTATTAAAGTATTTGTAAATTACTTCTATGTAGATTTTTATTGTCCTAATTAAAAAAAAAAAGTACAGTTTGTGGTGGTACTGCAGCTTTTTATCTAAATGTCTACTAAGAAAAAAAGTTGTAAAAAGGTGTAATCCTAGTGAATACCATAAGATGTCACTGTGGCTTAAAATTGTTCCTTTGAAAATAAAGCTACAATAATTCTGTGTCTTCCCTAATTAAGCTTATTATTTTGACAGAATGGCAAAGAAGCATGGTATGAAATTAGTCTACAAAATGACATTTCGGGAATTCTATGAAGAAAAAATCAAGAACGAGGAGCATAAAATGCTGTTAAGGAGAATGCAGGCCTTGGAGGTAAGTTTGGAGTTGACTTGTTTGATTTTAATGGCATTTTACATCTTGTTGATTTTGTGCAATAATTGAAATTCCCTTTGTGAACATCTTGCAATTAATTAAGGGCTACCAATAGAAAGTATTTAGTTCCTATGGCTGAAAGTGTGACTCTGGTTGTTGACCTGGACTGGCTGCCAGACACCCACTGACCTACACTCTTGTTCCCTCTTCCCAAAAGGATGGGGGGAGAAAATAGAGAAAAAAACCCCTTGTCGGTCAAGATAAATTCAGGGAGATTGCATAGCAATTAATGTCACAGACAAAACAGACTCAGCTTGGAGAAGGTTAATTTCACTAATTGCAAAAAAAAAAAAAAAAAATAGTAGAAAGGTGAGAATCATGAAAACCTAAAAATACCTTTGTCCCACCCACTGCCTGTTCCCAGGCTCAGCTTCATTTGTTCACTCCTCACCTTTTCACCTCCTCTCCCTTCCTCTGCGGGGGAAGGGGGATTGTGGTCTGTTCATAACACTTTGCCTCTTTCTCTCCTTCCTCCTCACACACTTCTCTTGGTCCAGCACAGGTCCCACCCAATAGGTGATTCAAATTTTGAAGATAGTATTTCAATATTGAGGCAAGTTTCTGTTCTTGTGAAGTAGGAAACAGAAGCCCAAGAATCATGCCAAGTGTCAGATATCGATGACTGTAATCCATTTCTTCCTCAGCAGAGAGACTGAAAGCTGGATCTTTGTGCAAGGAATCTTGACTGAAAAGACAGAAAGGAGTCTTTATAGGAATAAAAGGACAGTCTGTGTTCATAGAAGAAAATGCAACTTAAGTGTAAATGAGCATATGTTTTTGCCCAATGTTTTTGCCTTTTTTTTTTTTTTTTTTTTAATCCTCAGGCTCTTACCCTGGATAACTTTAGCAGCTTCAGAGAAGCTTTTCCAGGCCACCTCTGAGGCTTTGGTTTTATTTGCAGTTCTCTGTGCTTTCCTACTCCCTCAAACAGTAGAGTTCTTCAGCAGAAAACTCTCAGATCAAGTAACTGGTGACTTATTTAGCTTAGTCACAGACTGCAACTTGACTCTAAAAGTGATGGTGCTGTGTATTGGCTCACACTGGCAGCAGCACAGAGACACAGTCTTTGGCTTACCATCTTCCTTCTTAGAACAGTGAGAGCTGTCTTAAGGTAGTGGCCACTTACAACTGAGGACTAAATTTTTATGATCAGATTTAATTACACAGATCACTAGTAATTGTGATCCTTAATAAGTATATCTTCATTTTGAAGAACCTCTTGTATACTTCTGTTACAGCTTGTGTATTATTGAAGCATTTTAGTTGTTCTGCTTGAAATTGTAGTTGCCCATTTCTTAGTACTTCTGCTGAAGAGATGCTGGTATAGTTGCTCTTCTAAAAGAAGATAAATCTGGGTAATGCTCATAATGAGCTGTACATGAAGGAGAGCTTTTATAGTAATTCTGTTTCCCCTGCTTTGGAGACATAAGGATAAAATTTAATTTATAATTTTTGGGTGTCAGATTTTCTGGTAAGTAGAAAACATCAGACCTGTTCCTGAGGATGCTATAATGGAGAGACCTAAATTTAAAATATTTTTAAGACTTACTGATCTCTGTCATGAACTGTGTTGTGACAAACCCTTTACTTGATGTGATTAATGTATCTCACTACTCAATGTTCTGTTCCCTGTTCTGCAGCCGTATTCTACACTTGGTGATTCCAGGCTTGTTTCTGATAAATCTGATGATTATGAGCATGCAAAAGAGTTTATTAAAGATGGCAAGGCCAAGTTACCATTGGTAAGTCCCTTTATACTTCACTAGAGATAATGATGTCTTAAAATTGAGGACCTGGTCTTTCAAACTGTTGTGCCTTCTTCATTTCAACTGCAATGAAGTTGGTATGAGTGTCTCTTTGCATGTGAAAAATCGTAGAGCTGCAGAGCCAAGGGGTTCATTTAATCTGTATCTGATACTCAAAGGATCAAGCTCACTTAATTTGGTAGCTGTCGAGAAATTTGTAATAATGCTGAAGGGAAAGGATATTTTTTCCATCTTATTTGACAGCTGTTCTTTCTAACTATTCTTAATTTGAGGAATCTTCTTATATGTCTGGATCTTCACAAAACTGATTTGAAGCATGAGATCCAATCCTCTAATGGGAGACTTCTAAGCTTTCTTCACAACACTATATATATTTGAAATCATTCTTTCCATTTTCATTGATACAGCATGAGGGGGGTCAGCCTAAAGTTTTTCCACTTGGTTTTGTTGTTTGGGTTGTTTTTTTTTTTAAATCATTGATTCATCTACTGTTCACATTCTGAATTCTTGATTATGTAGTCCTTTTACTGCATATATAAAAATCCTGCATCAAGAGAAAAAAGAAACCTGTTCTCCACATTTGAAATTCAAAATTTTTAAAAAGAAAAATGCTTGTTTTAAGAAGTAGGCTTAAAAACATGAGAATGGCCAAGTCAGACCAAAGACATCTGTTGCCAATGCTGTTTTAAAAGGTGGTCAGATTTGGTCAGTGGGTAGTATATGGACTAAATTATGGCCTCAGTGAGGGGATGGAGTGGGCAGGGCGGAAGATCAGCTTCTTGTTGTTGTCTTATGTTTCTTAAGTGGTGGGGTAAATGGCAGCAGCTTTTTACTTGTGAGCTTGCCCTGCTTTCATCTGATCAGCTGAGCTGGGAGTTTCCTAGGCTGGAAGGCAGGCTGTTTTTCCAGAACATGTGAGAGGGTGAGAGTTAGTCTCTTGCGGGTAGAATTTCTGTGTGCAGGGGTGTGTTGGGCAGGCAGTGTTCCTGAGGAAGCTGGAAGCACCATGGTGTAGGACCTTTTCTTTACTATGGGGACTTTTCCTGACTTCTGCACAAATAGGGGGCATCTTGGTGTGAGCAGCAGCTGGAGCCAGGTCAGGTCACACTGGTGTGTGGTAATGGACACAGGCATGTTCTGTATTGCAGAGGCATCTGGACCAACAGACTGTTGGCCTGTTCTTCTGTACCTGTTTAATTTAGGTATGTTTCATTATCTGGGTCTTCCAGTTCCAGAGCATCATAGTGAGTGGAGTCATAATATCTGTGATCTACAGATAATGCTTTTTTTGCCCCTAAATAGCCAGTCAATGTGGGTAGTTAAACATTGGTCAGTGAAAGATGGAGCTAAATCAGTGTTTTATTGTTTCCTTTTTTTTTGTTGAAACTGTGGTTTTTTTGTCCCCTTTTAGGGAACCTTGAGTAAGTCTGAATGGGAAGCAACAAGTAAGTAATGGTTTTGAAAATGTTATTGACTGAATGACTGCTTTGAAAAGTGTGTAAAATAGCCTGTTAATCATGGAAGAAAATCCAGATTTTAAATATAATAAGAAGTTTTTATTTGTGTAATTCAAAATGTCTGTATGTAGATTATGTAGCGTGCACATCTCAAGAAATTGGGAGGGAAATGCATAACCAGGATTTGCGTTTTTGCAGGCCATTATAGTGGTTGTGTTAGTAGTTTTCTCACTTCATGGGTGAGAAAAATCTTCACTCTGCTTTCTTGAATTATTATCTGATTTTTGAATCTATGAATTATAAGGTAGATGTAGATTCCAGCAATCTAGAAGTATTATCTCAATTATCTATTTGAGACGGGCTTTTAATATAATTTTATACCTTTTCATACCTAAAAAAAGATTTACACCTTTAAAAGTTCAGTGATTACTGTGTTTCCTGAGTATTCTATTTTTCCAGAAACATTCGGAGTATTGAGCTTCTGATAAGAGTATAAGCACAGCTTGTTCCTTGCATGGAACGTTGCATTGTTGCTAAGGAATGTCTGATAAGCGTGTCTTGAAAGTTTTGCAAGTAGCTATGGCACCTCATTCATTAAAATAAAAGTTGAATTCAAGTGGAAATCTATAAATGTTTTATTAGACCTGTGATCTCAAGTAACTTATTTAACGTATCTGTCTGGTATGGAGCACAGGAATGAACATCTGGCATAGCTGGCATTGATTATATGCCAGCTAAGAGTTTTCCAAGGGTGCTAGTGTGGACTATATGAGTATCCATTAATAGAATCATACTGTTCTGGACTTGAAAAAATGCCATAATTTCGTCTTTGTCCATCAAAATTTATAAGAGCAAAATTAATAATATGTATCATGGGTCCATTTACTTTTCAATTAAAAATGAAGTTAATAATTTGAACTCTGTCCATTACTGCATGTATGAAGGAGTCTTTAAATTTAACTTGCATATGACTTTTTATGTGCTCTTGAGTGTTTATTATATGTAAAATGGCGTAGTAATTTATGAATTTCATTCACAGAAATGTGAATGAAAACGTAAAACTGTGCTGGAGTGGAATGCCAGAAACTCGCTGGAAAAATCATAAGATCTTTTGTAATTTCAATAATCTGCTAACAGACTGTTTGGGCATAATATCAGCCTGGTTGCATTTTGAAAACTTAGTTGAGTCACCAAGAAAGCTGAAACTTTAAATACTCCCATTTTCTGTTTTAGGTATTTACTTGGTATTTGCATT
Source organism: Cettia cetti (assembly GCA_013401135.1). Lineage (NCBI taxonomy): Eukaryota > Metazoa > Chordata > Aves > Passeriformes > Sylviidae > Cettia > Cettia cetti. The sequence continues at coordinate 47,168 of VZUI01038903.1, read as the reverse complement.
TGAGAAGCAACCATGAAACTTCACATACCGGATGCAGCAAGAAGAGATCATATCCATGTGCAAGTTGGAATGATCAGAAATCCATTGTGGCAACTATTTTTTTATTTTTTATTTTTTAATTATCAGACATGTGCAGGACACTACCAAAAACTAGAGCAAGCTCGTGATTCAGAGTTACATTGCCTGTCTGTGACAGATGGACTTGTGTGTGTATATATAAGAAAGATTCTGAACCAGTCTTTTTAAGCATTTGTAAGCTATCTGCATGCTCTCAAAACCTGTGTCTGAACTCACAAAGCTTTGTTAGAAACAAATATTTTGTTTGTAGAAGTATGTTTGTGATTACGAGCCTGACCCTGCACTTTCTGAAGTTGATGGAAGAATGTTGACTTCATTAATGCATAATGAGGGCCTAAATACTGTTCTGCAGAGCTCAGTTAATTCATAATGAGATCTATTCAGCATAGAGGGTATGTCTACATTGCATGCAGAGTAAAAAATACCTGAGTCAATTTGAGAACCTCTGTGCTGGCTCAACCTTGCATTGTAAATCTACCTTAGTGATATTCATGGCCTAGTTACATGGTAAAATCTCATGATGTTTTTGTTTTTCTTGCTTGCTCATAATGTAGTGTCATTTCATGGTGCTTTTAAGATTAAACGAGTTTGTTCTGTACAAAACTGCTCTGAAAGTACTCAATTTCTAACGTTTTAAATCTCTACTTTTTTTCCAAGTATGGCTATGCGGTAATCAGTAACAGCTGCTTAAGTTAGATTACTGAACATTTTTTATTGTATTAAAGACTCTCCTGACTTTTCAAGAGTTTTAGTGTTTCTTGAAACTTACTAGACAGATCTTAGGATGCCTTTCTTTCTTGTTTCATAGAATTCCAAATGGGCTCGGCAATAGGATGAGCTGTTGGTGGTGATGGGGACCTCATTGCAGTCTTAAGGCATTGAAAACATGGTCGTATCATGGATTATGAACCAAAAGGGAGCCTGTGTAATATCTGTGGATACCAGCAGTTCCCTCTGGAAGGGAGGGCGGTGTACGTGCATACACACTCTGGTACTATGGGTAACAATACCCAAATTAAAGCCACATATTTTGTTTGGGAATGTATTCAAATTATACCAGTGGGCAGAATGGTGCCTAACTACCATCATAACTGCTTGTTAGTCTCTTAGAGCTGGCTTAGGGATTTCTGTATGGTGTTTGCTCAACTTTCCATGTGCTTGTAGCCACCCATTACTGAGAAGGCTTGAATACTTCATGTTTTTTCTCTCCAGTTTTGGGCTAACAGTAGCTGATGGCTGCTGTTGGCGAATAGATTTTACATAGAGATGAAATGATGATGGTACATGAGTATTTTAAAAAGTTATAGCACACCTAGGAGAGAACATTTCTGTTAAAACTTAAAGGTTCAAATTGTAAGCGTTTTTAGTTGTATTGCTTTCCCCCTGTAATTAGGTTGTACTCTTTCCTTCATAGCTTCTATTTTTTTTGTTGTCTAGAAGAGCACCTGTAACGTTCACTGAAGCAATGGAATATGTCAGTTCTGCTGCTGAAATTAAGACAAGATGTTCTTGTCTGCTAGAATTAGTACTCATGAAATTAGCTAAAAATGATGACACTTTAGAAGTGCTGAAATGTTTCTTTGAAATTTGTGTGTGTCAAAGCTAGTTTTGTTGGATTTCTTGTATCAAATTTAATTTGATAATACATTGTTATGCTATTTTTGGAAGAAATAACAATAATAAAAACAGAGGGAATATGGTGGAGTGTCTTTCCTCTTTTAAGCGAATCTTAACATACCAATCACATAATCTCATAATGGTAGAGCTTGGAAGGGACCTCTGGAGTTCATTTGGTCCAACCCCTCCCCTTCCCAAGCATGTTCACCCAGTGCTGGTTGCCCAGGACCTTGTCCAGACAGCTTTCGAACAGCTCCAATGGTGAGGACTCCACAACGTCATTGGGCAACCTGTGCCAGTGCTTGGTAACTCTCACAGTAAAAGTTTCCTGGAACTCAGAGAGAACCCCTGTGTTTCAATGTGTGCCCATTGCCTCTTGCCCTGTCACGGGGCACACAGGAAAGGCCCTGGACCCATCTTTGCAAGCTCCCTTTGAGTATTTGAATGCATTGATAGGATTACTGGAGCCTTCTCCAGGCTCCTCCCAGCCTTTCTTTGTATGAGAGATGTTCTGGGATTTTGAATGCAATTAGACCCAGTGTCAACTCCTGACAAGTGCTGTTGGTAACCTCCAACTAGATTTGTTTCACTGATCACCACTCTCTGAGACTAGCTACTCAGACAGTTTGCAATCCCCCCTCACTGTGCATCCAAGATGGTGTTAAAAACCCTTCCTAATATCAAAGTAGACTATCCACTGCTTTTCTGTCATCAAGCCACACATTTTTTTTTCATAGAAGTTTGTACTGTTGGTTAAGCATGACTTCCCTGTGATGAATCCATGCTGACTATTCCTGATAATTTTCTTGTTATTCATGTGCCTGGAAATAATTTCCAGTATCTGTTGTTCAATCACCTAATTGAAGTGAGGATGGTTGTACTGTAGTTCCCTGGATCATTTTCCTTGATCTTGAAGATAGGAGCGGTATTTGCTTTCCTCTAATCTTTGGACACTTCTCCTATGAGTATTCAAAGATTCTTGAGAGTGGCCTCATACTGATATCTGTTATCTCCCATCAGGGTCCATGGACTTACACATGCCTAACTTAGCTTGAGTATTTCCTGATCTGATCCTTTTCAACCAAGGACACATCTTCCTTGTTCCAATCTTTTGTTCTGGTCTCTGGGCCTGAGATTCCTAAAAGGCCGTTGTTCTCTGTAAAGACAGAAGTGGTGAAAGCATTTGGGACCTCTGCCTTTTCCATGCTGTGTTACAAGTGCCCCTGCCCCATTCTGCATTTTTTTTCCAGACTTCCTTTTTTTATCCATGCACTTATAGAAGCCCTTGTTGCCTTGGAAATCTCTGGCCTGATTTAACTCCAGGTGGGATTTGGCTCTCCTAACTGCATGTTCCTAGTAGGTTACCTGTCTGTCCTTCCACCATCTGCATGCTTTCCTCTTATTTAGTCAGAAGCTCCTTGTTCAACCACACAGGTCTCCTGGCATTTTTGCCTGACTTTCAACTCATGGGGTTAGACCTCTCTTGATCTTGGAGGAGATGATCTTTGAATAATAATCTGCCTGATTGAACCCCTTTCCTCCAGGGCATTATCCCAACAGATTCTACCATGCTGACCTTTGGAGAGGCAAACACCTGCTCTTCTGAGGACCAATATTGTGTATGGTTTTTGTTCTGCTAATGCATCTCACGATCCTACACTCCAGTATCTCATGCTCACTGCAGCCAAGATTGCCTTTGACCTTCACATCTTCAGCAAGCTCCTTGGTGGAGCATCTCTTTGGTTCCTCTGTCACTTGGGTCAGGAAGTCATTGATGCCCAGGAGTTATGCCTCCTGGAGCTGTTGAGGACCAGGGCCTGTAGACATGAAGCTGCTTCCAGCTGTAGAGAACCTCATCCACTTCTCTCTGTTCAGGTGTCTTGTAGCCAACAACCACTATAATGCCACTTGTGGTTGTCATCTCCTTAGTCCTTACCCTGTAAAGATAACCTCTTCATTGCAGGGCTCCAGTCATACAGGTCATCTCATCATTTTTCGATTCCAGCAAGATCACAGCACTGCAACATTTCCTGATAATTACATGTCTTCCTGGTAGAACCATATGACTTTAGAGAAGCAATTAAATGTGAGCAGAGCATTTATGTTCTCAGGACAGCTGATGAGACATTGAAGATGGGGGAGTGCTAAGGTCATCTGAGCTGGATGATTTTTGCAATGGAAGTTTGGTAATCGCCTGAATTAAGCTGGAGGAGTGATAGCTGGTGCTGCACCAATTAAGTGGTTCCATTTTTAAATTCCCTTTACACAATAAAGGAAATCAGAAATGGCAACTGAACTTAGTAGACAATTTTGTCCTCCCACAAGTCGGGGGTGAGATGTATGAGTTGGGAATAGAAGCTAGAAAATGTAACCTTTTCCTCTGGTTTCTTCCCTAATGGCAAACAGCTGAGAACTGAGTGGTTCAGCATGTAGTTGCTGGGGAGGGCCAGCAGAGCTGAGAAACTGTTTTGTGCTAGGTTAAGTAGATTCCTCGCTGCAGGAAGCACCTCAGTTTGCCATGAAAATGTATTTATGAAAATCCTGTATTAAAGAATTGTTCCTTGTTTAGATATTCTGAATACTTATAGCAAAGCATGGAATTATGAAATGGGATACTGTATTTGTGGAGAAAATGTGTTATATGAGCGCTGTATTGTAGAAGTTTGCTTTTGTGACTTACACACCAGAGTGGTAAATACCGCTGCGAAACTTAAGTATGTGCTGTGTTTCGTGCTTAAGTTTCAAGCAAATACATATGCAAATGTGTTGCCTAGTGGAAGGTATTTGATTGACTAAGAAGACAGACTTTGAGAACGGTTTTGGTTGGAAGGGACCTTAAAATTCATCTAGTTCTACCCTCCTGCTGTGGCCAGAAACACCTTTCACTAGAACAGACGGTGCAGACCTCCATCCAGCCTGGCCTTGAACGCTTCCAGGGATGAGACACCCACAAATGCTTTGGGCAGCCTGTTCCAGTGTCTCATCACCCTCAAGGTAAAGAGTATCTTCCTGATACCAAATTCAAATCTACTCTCAGTTTGAAGGAATTTCCCCTTGTTCTGTGACTACATGGTTTTGTAAAAAGGCCCTCTCCATCTTTCTTGTAGGCTCCTTTTGGGTACTGGAAGGCTGCTCAAAGGTTACACCAAAGCCTCTTTTCCAGGCTGAACAATCCCTGTTCTCTCAGCCTTTCCTCATAGGAGAGGTGCTCCATCCCTGTGGCCGACTTGTTGGCCCTTCTCTAGCCTTGCTCCAACAGGTCCATGTCCTTCCTGTGCTGGGGACCCAGGGCTGGACGCAGCACTGCAGGTGGGGTGTCACAAGAGCAGAGCAGAGGGGCAGAATCCTCTCCCTTGCTCTGCTGGCCACACTGGTTTGAATGCAGCCCAGGATTCTATTGGCTTTCTGGGCTCCTAGCACACATCGCTGGCTCATGCCCAGCCTCTCATCCAGCAGAATCCCCAAGTCCCTCTTGGCAGGGCTATTGTCAATTTGTTCATCTCCCAGTCTGTATTGAAATTGGGGGTTATCCTGACCCAGGGGCAGGACTTTGTACTGGTTCTTGACCTTTATGAAATTCTCATGGGCCCATTCCTCAAGATTGTCCAGTTTTCTCTGGGTGGCATCCCATCCTTCAGGTTTGCTGCAAATCTTACACCTTTTCCTGTTACAACACTTGAGTATTTTAAGTTATATAATGAACATTTCAGCCCTTTGACTATGAGTGTTTTCCTTTTGAGTCATAGTCTATTTAATAAAGCACTCTCTTGTAAAATATCTATTTTTATGAAAAAGAGTAATTATATGCTGTGTCCTAATTGCTAAACTGTGTTTTTAAATACTCTGAAAATTAATTTCAGGAACATTTGGCTGCAGAGCAACAAGTTGAAAACATCTGCAGGGTAATCAAGGGGCTAATAATAAATCCACTTTTGCAATCCACTTATTGCCAGACTAATAATGCTTCTGGAGGAAGCAGGATCTAATATCAAGCAGGATTATCAGTAATCTTGTAATCTCAGTTCCTGTTGTTCCTTGTATGCCACAAATTAGAACCTCTGTCTGTATGGAAATGAGGAAATGGACATCTGTTATTGTTACTTGTGAATGCAAATAGGCATCCTGATTTTTCAGGAGTCTGAAGCACAAAAATCAGGTCATTTCAGTGCCCTAAGGCATGGAGACAAGTGTTTGAGTGGTTTTTGAATAAGAAACCTCACCTGAGATGTAAAGAAAAGTCTGAAATCCTTGTGCTGATGACATTATGAATGCTGTATACCAAACTAACAGCTGTTACTGTAGTTTAGTTTTTTGCAGCTTCATTTTATGTGGATGTACTGGTTCTGGTGAAATGGCATTCCCTTAACCTCCCTTACAGGATACCCCACCGTAGATTTATATACTGCCTTGCATATTTCTGTTACTTAGAGAACAGATGTAAGGCAGAAGAAAGCTAACTTGACCAATTAGGTTTTGCTAAGTTAAAGGTTTTCCAATGCCATTTTAATGGAAGCTGTCATCCTTCATTTTATTAAAGCTGGTTTTCAACATTGCTGTCTTTTTATTTGGGTTAATGTGTCTCCCAGCAACTGATGTCCATTTGCAGGATGATATGTTTGAACAGTTAAGGTCTGACTGAATTGTGCTGTTATTAGTTTAAGCCTGAGGAAAGGTTCATAGGCCATATTATTTCAATGAGCAGCTTCATGAGAGTTGGTCTCTCTGCCTCTGCATCTCACAGTATAATATGAATTCACTGAAGCTGTGTTTCTGCAAGTCTGATTTAATCACTAATTGTGATTAAACTAGGAATTTACTTCTCTTAGCAGTGGCATAAACATCACCCTGGGATTTAGAGTAACGATGTTGGCATTGCTGGAGTCATACTTTCTCACTTGGTTCTTAACTCTTATGGCTCTCACACTGTCTTGGAATAAGACTACTCAGCTGGTGACTTACTAACTCCCAACTAGTAACAGCTTCCTTCTCAGTTTGCACCACTCACTTCCAACTGGACAGTGATGGAATTATTCTGACTTAAGACACGTGGCTAGTCTTTGTAGGTTTTAAACTACAAAAACTTAGATGAAATAATAAGCACAAAGAAAGACTTGGTTTATATATAAAATGCAGCTTTTAAGTCTCTAATTTTTGTAATCCAAGGAAACTTCTCTGTGCAGCAGTAATTTTCTGGTAGCAGAATTATTCTGAATTATTTGGTTCAAGTAGTCCCTTTCTTTAGTTCACTTTGACACCTGCAGTGTACATCTCTGTAACAGACAGCTGAAACTGAAGCCTGCTTCTTTATGAAAGAGCTGTGAGCTGAACAAATAACAATAATTACTTGGGTTGGAAAGTTTTGGCTTCTTTGTAAAATTTTCAAAGATTTAATTAAGTATTTCTTCAGCTAGAAGCAAATCACTGCTTCCTCTTAACAACAGCCTCAAGGAAGAAATGGGCTGCTGTTGAGCATGCAGGGCACCCTGCAACTTCATTATAATGAGGTACTGTTGGATCTCTTAGAAGCTGGGGGATCTGGGCTGGCTACCGAGACTCTGAGCCCACAGGAGGCTTTTAGGCAAAACCATGGAATCCCAACTGTGGTAATCAAGAGGCTGATTACATGGTTTGTCCAATGCCCATTTAAGGTTAATTTTATATAAAATGTAGCACAAATTTAGAAGACACTCCTAAGCTGCCCCAAAGATATACCTCTCAATGATTAAATTAAATATGGGTGTTTTTGCTTGTGGGTTGTATCATTAGCTTGTGATGTGATAACACTTGCATGTTTGATGCTGTACAGACAGGTGGAAGAATGGATTATCCTCTGAAGACCTGTCCTTAAATCAAAATACAGTGGTTTTCTATGCTGCCGTTCCTGGATGGACATTGCCTTCATTACTACTATGATTTTGCACCCAAATAAAGATGAATTGATGTTTTATTTTAATTCTAGGAGTATATTTTGGCTATTTCATAGATACATAGATTGGTTCATGTTAGAAGGGATGAATAAAGATGAATAAAGCCCCCGCTGTGGGTCAACTTCCACTTGACCAGGTTGCTTAAAGCCCCATCCAGACAGGCCTTAAATACTCCCAGAGAGGTGACACCCACAACTTCTCTGGATAACCTTTTCCAGTGCCTCACCACCCCCACAGGGAAAAATTTCTTCCTTATACCTAATTCAAATCTACCCTCTTTTAGTTTAAAACTTTTACCTTGTCCTTTTGCTACAGGCCCTGATAAAAATCTGGTTTCACCTATTTTACAAGCCCTCTTTAAATATTGAAAGACCTAATAATGTCTCTCTGGAGCCTTCTCTTCTCCAGGCTAAAGGATTTCAAGCAAAGCAGCATTATTTATTTGTATGTTTTTGGTGAATTGATTCTGACTGGATGCCAGCTGCCCACCAAGCAGCTGGGCAGGGGAGAGAAAATATGGTGAAAATCTTGTGGGTTAAGATAAGAGCAGAGATCAGTCACCAGCTACTGTCATGGGCAAACCAGACTTGACTTGAAGTTAATTGAATTTATTATCAGTGAAAAATCAGAGTCAGGTAACTCCCCTGTACTGCTCATCCAGCAGTACAGGGGAAAGGGGACTAGGGATATATGGAAACACATATTATAAAATTACCATTGCTTTATGAAATTATTTTCCCGGTGAAGATGAGATTGCTGTTTTACTAATCACGAGCAATGTACTAGGGAAAAAAAAAAAAAAGGTAAAAAGAGCAAGTTTTGTGTTTTTTCTTTTCAAAGGTCTCTGTCAGTTCCTGAGAAAAATGGGAATGAAATATGTAATTTGGTCACTGCCTTCAGTATTTTCATACACCAAGCAAAATTGTGCCCCTCTTTTCTAAGGAGTGAAGAGAGGAGAGGGAAGAATGTCCTGCTAGTAGAAGTCCATTAATTCTGCAGCATGGTAATTTGTCATTCTTGTGGCATTATTTAGGAATCTCAAGACAAAATAATGGAGTTTTATAGTGATGTCACTTTTAAAAGACTGTCTAAAATGTTGGTTTCTTAGCTGACTTTCATCTACAGCCAGACTGACAGTAGAGTCAGTGTCTTAAATCATTTTCTTCTATTCTAACATTACTTTTGTAGTACAATTTTTAATTTTAGTCATCATTGCTGTTGTCAATCTGTGCTAACATCAAAGATGACTTAGGTGCACTGATGAAGAACATATGCAGTGTCTGTGCACCTGTGAATGAGTCACAGCTGGAGCCTGCTGTAGAAATTTTCTGTCTCAGCAACAAATTTCATTAGGTTTTGCCTTAAAAATGGTTTGTGCAGGGTGGGGCAGTACACTTTACAATAAACAAAAGAGAAGAAAAAACTTTTCTTTTTGTGTGTTTCTTTTTCCCTCATTGTTCCCTATTTTTCTATCAAATTCTATGCTGAAAGACAAATGTTTTTCAAGCTTCCTTTGTGAGTCATTCAGTTCAATTATTGTAACTAAGACCTTTATAACGAGAATATTTTGGGGAGAAGAACATTTGTAAGTAAAACGCATTTTCCAGCTTTGCAGGAGTTCCTTCAAATTGTAGTGCAGAATAAGCAGTGCCCATTTCTCTGTTTTATTCAAAATGAATTTCAGTCTTTGCTGGTCATTGCCTTAAATAATCAATTCCTATTGTATGAAACCCATCCATTTCATGTGGGAAAATGCCACGAATCCTGTAGTATAAATAAGAATTTGATGGGAACATGCGTGACAAAACAATGTAAACATTCTGGGTCTAGCAGGCAAGGAATCTTCCACAAATTGTCCACAGTGGGAAAAATACGACATTCTGCTTTCAGTTTCCAGGTCAGAGGCAGTTAATGGCACAGAGAACATTACGTCATTGTGTTTTGAGTAGTAATTTCCCCTTTAAATTAGCATCTTAAATCAGGTGAGTATTGTCTTTCTTCCCTTCTTGAAGACACATTTCTCTCCAGACAGCATATGGTTGTGCTTATCATGTTTTTTCTTCTAATAGCTGCCCTTTCTAGAAGCTATCTCTCAGTTATACACTAAAGTATGGCTTATAAAAAGAAAAGTGAATCTTTCACAAGATCACCTTTCAGCCATTTGGTGTGCTGAACCTCCTATGTGGGCATGAAACCAAATCTGGTTGAGGGTTTGATTGAGGGTGTTTATTGCCCACTTTGTCCAGTATAAAGATGGCTGTGCCCAGTGTAGTGGAGAAAATCCAACTCATAGTCTGGATTTCTGTATTCAGCTAGTGGGGCTAACCACATTACTCCTTAGCCTAAATAGAAAATGGCACTTATTCCCTGGAGGATGTTGTCATTTTTTTTTAAACAAACCAAACTGGCTAATCTCAACTTTGCACTGACACAGTAAAACACTTTTACTTCTGTCGCCTTGAAACTATTTTTAGACTTAAGTGTGTTAGATCTAAAAACATAATATGCTTTGATCGACTAAGGTAATAACATTTATGTAGACACCAATGACAGAGTTGCTTGTAGATCAATCACTAAGACCAGTAAGAGTTTCTGCTAGTTAGCCTTGTGCTGTGAGGCAAAACTGTTCTGTTATCTGTCTGGCTTGGCACAGGATTATACAAACAGCTGGTAATACAGAGGGTTTGGATTTCTGAAACTGGACAGAGGAGGAGTTTATTTATTTGGATTTGAAGTTCTGATTCCCATGTGCCTGTTCAACAGACTTCAAATTCTTATAGAAACCCTTTCTTCTTTTTTAACACTCTCATTTTTCTTGCTTTCCCCACATTTTGCCTCTTCTGTGGCTGACTCCTTGAGAACCCTGATCCAGGGGGTTTATTCAGACTATGTAGAGCAGAGTAAGTATAGTATAAAAGAGTCTCTTTTTTTGTTTTCTCTTCAGAGTTATTTCATTGCCTTCACTTTCTGCAAAGAAAGAGGACAGCAAGAGATCTTGGGTAAAGGGGCCAACATCTTCAGGCAGAAGATGTTAGTTTGTATTTGTACTACAGAACTTACATAACTCCAGCTGAAATATAAACTTCCTTTTAGACACTGGAATCAGAAAGTAGGAGCTAAGAGAGTAGCTCAAATTGGCACAAACGTTTACTTCCTAGTCAAATAAGCAATAAAAGAATTTCCCAGCTCCTTGTTTACCCTTATGCTTAATAAAGTGTGAGATAACGAATTAGAATAAATTGCTTATTAACAGCTTTGTCAAAGGGATGTGTTGTCATGAACTACCAGAATGAGGTATAGATGTCTGTAAAAATGTCAGGCCCAAGCTGTAGCCAGAGCTTAGAGATTAGCTTATAATCACTTTTGTATTATACAGTGAATAGTTTTTTACAAGTAAATGACATGCCATTCAGTCCTGCTGTAATTAAAGAATGCTAATGAGACGTGCCAGGCAGTGCTCTGATGGGCAATTATACCAATTCGTAAAATGATGTAAGGTAGGCAGCAGAATGAATGTAGGGTAGACATACAGACCACCAGCAACAGCTCAGGAGTCTGGGAAACCCTGAGCTAGTACAAATACATGAATAAGTAATTGAATCCTGTTATCAATTGGTATGCTGACAGAGACAGAAAAAAGTGACTCAGCAAAGGATTTGTGTGGTGTTACACTCAAAAATATTTCTGTCCTGTCAAGATGACTGATTTAGCCAGAAACGAATTTGTAAGGGGCAACAGGGTTATTCTGTAGTGTTTTAGCACTGTCAGAGACTTTTAAGTGATTCTCTGACAGTGTTACAGAAAAGTGGAGTAACTGCAGCAGGGCAGTCTTCTCTGGCTGCAGGCTCGCTGGTACCTGGAAAGAAAATCCCTTATTTAGGCAAGACATCCTCAAATGGCAGAAGTGAAGGTAGCAGCATCATACTGAAATGAGGAGAGAGGGTGTTTCCTTGATATTTAGTATGTGACTTTTTCTGTAGTCTCAGGCTCGAAGGCAGCACTTCCCATGCCAAGTAGTGACAATCATGAGAGTTGTGTGGAGCCAAAATAAATGTGCTCAGTGTCACTGTTGTGCCTGGTACTCAGCACCATGGAAAATTTGTGGTCAAGCTGCAGTTGTATAGAGGGAAGGAGTGTAAGCCTGTAGTTATTTCTGCAGGAGATATGTGCCAATATAGGATTCCTTTTGTTTTCAGTTCTGAAGCTATTACGCCTGTCAACAACTTACCTTTCCCAAAGTTTGTGAGCCTGCTTAAGCTTGAGTCCCCTCACACTTGCTGAAGACCTTTGTTTAGCACATGCTCTTGGCATGAAAAGCCACATGAAATAAAGACCAAGCTTCACTCTGATCTTCACTGCAGACAGAAGGAGTTTTCCAGCAATGTTCTATAACTTGCCCCTGTTTTTCTATGCAGGAGAACCTGTATATTTCCACATTGGGTGCATTGTCCCTGATTCCAAACTAAAAACATATACTTTGGAAAGTTCATTTTATAGTGTTAGCTGTCTTCTTTTAGAAGTTAGTTGCTTCCTTGCCTTGCTGATTTCAGCACTAATTTTCCTTGCCATTGCTAGAAACCAGATGATACCTCAAGACTTGGAAACCACATGGGAATTTCAGGCAAATTCAGAAGCAGAATTTGCTAGGAACTGAAATTCACAGGCAAACCCATGAGTGACACAAACAAATTACAGTCTGACAGAGGAAAATGAGTCAAACATAAAATAACAGATATTTCCTTAATCACATCAAAACATTGATCTAACTGGAAGGACTCAATAACAACATGGTAGTAAGTTTTATTAGTAGAAGACATACTTGGCTGTTGCGGCCCTTAAACTAGTGCTCAATATATCTTTAAATTCTGTTTCTTGCACTAACCATTTACATCTGGTGATACAATTATTTTTGGGGAACCTCATTACTTGAAAACCTTTAGTAATTTTTCAAGTGTAAATCATCAGGGTGGCCCATGTATCATGTAGCCTCTGTTCTGGAGGATATTTAACCCAACTTCAGAGCCTCACATTTGGAGTTTTCCTTTTCCCTTTCATAGCAACAGGAATGCCATGAGAACTGTATATTTAGGCTGTGTATGTCTATTCTATTGTATTGTGAGTACAGTAGTTTTAAATGTAATAACATAATGACTCTTTAATGCAAGAACCCTCTATCTGCTCTAGCAACTCTCTGCAGCTCCCAAAATAGCAGGTGCTGGGAATTTCCAAGGAAGCTACAGAGAGCTAGGGTGTGCCTTTGGTTCAAAAGAAATGGGGATTTTTTTCATCCCTAGCCTTTCTAGGCTCCTTTTAAGATTTTAACTTCTGACTGCTTTCAATAGGGTGGAAAACACTGTAAAAAGAGTCAAGTTTTGTTACAGACCTCTGGGAAGCAGGAGTAGGTGGCAATTGGGACTCGCTGTATGCTGTGTTTAAAGGAGTCACTGCCCTTTCCTGTTTCTGATGCTACCAAAGAAACATTTGTGAAATACTGATGCAATCAAGGCTTGTGCTGGACGTGGCCTAGTTCTGCTACTCTCAGTGTGTCTGGCTTGTTAGTGGAGCCATTATACCTTCTTTCAGGAGGGAGGTTAACACTTTAAGGAAGTGGTTTGTAACTGTGGTTTTTTTCATCAAGCTGCACAATTATTCTGTCAAGCTAGTTCACAAGTTGTTCCTTGGTGTTGATTTTGCCCAGATGGGATGTAATCAGAATTCAGGCTCATTATGTAGTTGTATTAATTTTGAGGAGCCTGGTGGTTACGCAGATGTGAATCTTGAACAGGTGATTGGTCCTCTTTTGGTACTTGTCTTTGTCCCTTTGCTGTGTGGTATCAGACATCTGAAGATTCATGGAGATAAAACCAGTGATGCTTATCCTGGGGGCATCAGGACGTAAGGGGGACTCCAGGACAGAATCTATTCTTTTTACTCAGTCCGCTCTTTGTCGGCCCAAGACCGGGAGCAGGTTTCCTCATAGCAGCTTTTCGTCAGAGTTCCACACTGCTCAAATCCAAGGCAGCATTCTCCTAGGACAGGGTAATTTTTTTCTTGTCTCCAGGGTCACCCTGACAAAAACTGCTGAGCAATCCAGAGCACTAACAGGCGTAGCATACTTTTCCAAGACTCTGTATTAAGTGAGGGAGAGAAGGTGCTTTATGACCTGTGTAGCTTTGCAAGGTGCTAATGCCCATTGTAGTAAATTTTAGGCACTCTATTATTCACACAAATTATTACTTTTATTGGGCTTTTAAAAAAAAATTAAAGGTGTGTGTTTTATGGTGCTGACTGCATAATTGAATGCAGAGTCTTAGACATCTGCAGTCTCACTCTTAAAACTGCAGTAATACTGAGGAATAGCTTTAAAAATATAGTTGTCCCTTGCTACCAGAAAGAGGAAAAAGAAAGTCCTGGTATGAAGTCTGGCTGGGATGGAATTCCTATCAGCCAGTTTAGGTTGTTCTAAAAGGTAGAAATCCAGTATCTGGTTGTGCAATTAGGCTGTGTTATTTAAGCATTATAATATATATACTAGTTTGGATGAGGGTATTTTCCAACTACAATATTGTGATACTTTAGGCATTCTAAATTATTTTACTATCATCACTCTTCTAAACAGGCTGAACTCTGGGTGCATTATCTTACTATTTATTATAGAAGAGTTAGTTGCGTTGCCCAAAGGGCTTGCAATCAGCATACTTGCCAAAATAAGAAATGGAATAGCACAAAGAGAACCTAGACAAATCAGTACTGCCAAAATCTACAGGAATTCTGGAGAAATCAAATATGGAAAATATTCGTTCAGGTCTTGCTGGATGTTCTAGATTGGTACAGAGAAGACTCTTGGTCAGGTGTGAGAGGTATGACACTGATTATGTGGTGGATTAGGATTAGGTTTATTGCTTATACAGTATCTAAATATTGCCAGTACAGTATCTAACACATTATATTATAAGCAGGTTTGGCTGGAAATGAAGTTTTACGGTCTTTGGCCTTGCAGAATTCACAGACAAAGCATCTAAGGAGCTGCTTTAGGATTTTATCTCTGTATATGATCAGACCTCAGAACTTTTACTCACCCATCCAAAACGGAGAGTTCTGCATCTTCAGGCTTGATGTACCCTGCAGACATCCCTGTCAAGGGAAGTATCCATCAGAAGCTGCCTGCAACCTCGGGAGACCAGTTTGTCTGGTTGTCTCAGTGTCCAGTAGTACTTTATAATCTTTTGCAAGCAGATGCGTACCAAAATCAGTCTTCACAGATCCTCCATTTCTGGAATGTATTCATTATGCAAACACCCAGACAGTTCCTTCTGCAATTCCCACCTGATGTTTTTATCTTAGGGTGAATCAGACTGCCCATCAGAGACAGCAAGGAGAAATGTATCCGTGTGTATGACAAGCAAAAGGACTTGATGGTCTTTCATTGCTGTCACACTGGGATTGAGTTTGTATCAGTGAAGCTGTACTTTGCATTTGTGACAAAAACAGTGTTGATAATGCACCATTGTTTTGGCCACAGCTGAGCAGCGCTATCACAGCACCAAGGTTTTCTTTCCAAACCACTCCTGCAAAGGCCAGTAGGCTGGGGATAGGCAAGATGTGTGAGAGGACACAGCTGGGCCAGCTGACTTCAGGTGACCAAAGGAATGTCCCATACCATACGATGTCAAGCTCAGCAGTAAAAGCTGGGGGAAAGCGGGAAGGAAGGAAGACATTTGTGGTTGTCCTGCTTGTTATGGTGTTTGTCTTCCCAAATAATCATTGCGGATGTTGGGACCTACCTTTCCTGTAAAAGGCTGAACATCTGGAATGTGCTGAATGAATTATTTCTGCTTTGCCTGTGCACAACACTTTTGATTTTCATACTAAAATGTCATTATCTTGATCCATCAGTCTTCCAAACTTCCTGAAATTTCTTCAGATACCACAGCAGTGGGGTGTAGGACAAATGTCAGGCTGGATTTTTGGTTGCTAGTCACGCCCAACCCACCATGGTACAACAAAGCTGAATTTTAAGAAGCTACTGATTTTAGAAATTATGTTTTAAGGCACCCTACTAAAACTACTACTAAGAGAACTGATTTTTTAAAGATTACCTGTTTGGCAGTCCGTGAAAATCCTCTTAAAATCCTCCAAGTATTAATGAGTATATAAAGCCACTTCCATTAGCTGCTAAATGTATTTGTACACATGGACATTTGAATGGCAGTGTGTGCCACAAAACAAGGAGTAACATGATAGCCAGATAAGCAAATTTAGAAGTTTATAAGTTACCAAGCTAAAGCAAGATTATTGCTGGTGACTGCCTTTATATGATGTATTTGTGCTCCACTCGCTGAGTAGTAACACAACGTGATTTCCCACAGCTTTTGCAGACCTGTGTCTTCTCGAGTATGTGTAATCATTATAGTGATCTACTTCATCACAGCTACACAACATACATTTTTTGCCAGCTTGAGACCCAATTAAACGCTTGTGGCATATAGTGAAGGTTCTGTTTATCAGTGCATTACTTTAAGTTTCAAAATTTGGTGGCTGTGCAATTAGTAACGAAGTGACAAGCTGGAGTGCAGCATGATTATGACTCTTGTTATTGTGGAGGCAATTGACAGTGGATGGGAAAGGTGTTAATTACTGTAGCTGTTTGAAATGTACCACTTAGTTTCTCACCTTTGGTAAGTTTAGAGAAGAAACTAGATTTTCTTGGGGGAGTTTAGTAATGTGGGTTCAGTGTTAACTTCAGCAGTGTAGGCAGTTTCGTAGCAAACTTGACCTTGATACCTCTTTACTCATTGCTGTTCCAGCTTCAGGAATAGACTTTTTTTTCACCGTTGACTTTGTAAGAAGCATTTTTTTTGGCCAGACTTGGGTCACTTTTTATTGCATGTCCAAAAAGAAACAAAGACAACTAAGAGAAAAAAGAAGTATCCAGTTATTTTTTCTTTTACATTTATACATTCACTAGAAGTTGCTGAGAGAAAATCACTGGATTATTTTGTTGGTTTTGGCTGGGATAGAGCTAATTTTCTTCATAGTAGCAGGTATGGGGACATGTTTTGAATGTATGTTGCAACAGTCTGATAACTCAGGGACGTTTTCATTATTGCTGAGCAGCACTTGCACACTGTCAAGGCCTTTTTTGCTTCCCCTACTGCCTTGTTAGCAAGGAGGGTGGGGGAGTTTGAAAGACTTGTGAGGGTACACAGCCAGGAAAGCTGACCCTCTCTGACCAAACGGATGTGGTGAATGACCTTGGGAAGTGGTGATTGAATTCTTTGTTCTGCTTTGCATGTGTATGTATTTTGTTTTCCCTATTAAACTAACTAAACCCATGAGTTTACTCACTTTTACTCTCTTGGATCTCTCCCTGTCCTACTGGGAGCAAGCAGCTGTGTGGTGCTTAGTTGCCAGCTGGGATTAAACCCCAAGAATTGTATAATGTAAAATAAGGATGAGGAGGAAGATCTGTATTACCTCTTCAACACCAAAGGAACCATTGAAGAGAATATCTGAATGTACAATTCTACACTACAATAATGGCAGACACATATACCCAAGGATATCAAACCTTACCTAAAACTTCAAAGTAGTTTTGAGTAACTTTCCATGACTGTTTTCCAAGGCAACTTCCAGTAACCTCTGTGGATAAAGTACTGCTGTGGTGACCTTTAATAATAGCGAAGAAACACAGAGAGACAAAGGGGGTGAATTTCTGGACAAGGCTACTCTCAGACCTGAAGGTCACAGCAACCTGTTCAGTGCAATATTTTGCTTCCATCTGTTTGAAGCTGTTCCTTGAAACTTACAGTTTCCTAATCTGTGGTCAAAATGCCCTTGAAGAGAAAAAGTCATATTAGAAAACAAATTGGTTTGAACTACTTGTGGCCAAATTTACCATTATTGCTTTAAAGATTGGGCAGAATGCTCCTATGAAAAGCTGAAAGATGGAATTTTTTCACTGAAGCTGTGCCTTGTTGATATTCTCAGAGCTCCATTGCTTTCTCTGAAACCAGTCAGTATTTCTGTGTGTGAGGATAGGTCACTGTGCTTTCCCTGCCATTGGCAGATGAACTAGACCTGTCACTAACTCATGACTTAAAGCAAGTGTATTAAGAGGTATGTCTATTTTCCACCGCTCAGCAAATTTTGTCTTAAAATCTTCTAACTTTTTTTACTATTTTAAATAGTAAAATCCCAGTGTGACTTCTGTGGTTTTGCAAAGTAACAAATTATTTCAATTTTGTATACTTAAACTTTTCTCCTGACTGAAAGCAAACATCTAATAGGAAACCTGGAATTTGCAAAATGCTATTAGTTTGTTGATGCTATTACTAGGAAACAAGCCCATTCATCTAATGGATCAAGCAGAGGGCATAGGCTTCCCAAATGCTAATTGAAACAGAAACAATTAATGAAATAACATTTTGAATTGGACTAATGAAAGAATTGTGGGGCAGTGGACTGTACTTCTGTGGATTCCTTTAACTTCTCACCCCTGACAGAGAAAGGTAAGTGACATTTTAGTTATTGTGTACCACCTGGGGTTTCCTGCCTTCTGCTCCACTTTCACTATCTCAGCATTTTCTCCAGCCCCCTGCAATAATTGGTCCTCAATATGTGTGTCTGCTCCTGGCATAGATACGATACTTTACCTCTTCTCACATTACATATGGTGCATAAATTGAAAAAAATATGAAAGGATTGTTAGAGCAGCAGTCAGACCCTAGTGAAAAGCCATTTTCATTAACTGCAGAACTCTGACTTTCAGAATCAGGGATAATGTTTGTTTGTCTGTTTCTGATTTCCCCCCACCCTCCCCCATAGACGCAAGACGTTACTTGCTGGAGATGAAGTTGTACTTCTTTGACCATTTACAGACAAAAAGACAGATGTTATATACAGAAGCATCTCTACCTGCTCAAGCACAACTAGGTGTGCCAGGTGAAACTCTCCTGGCAAAGATGTCACACCTCTAGTTGATATTTCAGTCCTAAAATAGATGGTGGAAGCTGAAATGGAATTTGATCTCCCTGTCATGATTGTGTGCATTCCCAGCCTTCAAGGCTTTGGAATATCATTTACAGCTTGGTGTTCCAGTGCTCGTTCCTGCCCTGCCAGCATCTCTCACTTGGTGAGTGCTACCCTCCCATTGTGCTGGGACAGGGAGGGAAGCTACCAGAGCTGGTCTTTTTAACCTTTGTACTCTGTCTGACACACTTTCTATCATGGTTACACTGAGATTGGGATTGTAGGTAGAATAAATACGGCATTTGCTGCATTTGGGGCCTCTTAGCGTGGCCTTGAGCAGTAAAGGAGATGCCTACCACTCATTGAACAGCCTTGGGGCTCCAGCTCTCACTCAGGCCAGTGGTGCCTCCATTGCAGGCCCCCTTGGAATCAGGGGCTTCAACTCCAAGCCTCCCATTTCCAAGGAATAAGAGTTGTTCACCCAAGAGACCACTGTAGGAGATGTTATTTGTTGTTCTACACCAAAATGAGCTCTCTGGATAGGAAAGAGTCTCAAACAAGTCTAAGTCATGATTTCTTAATAGCAGCCAGTCATTAGGACCCTCCTCTGAGACAGGAGAAGGTGATATTGGCCTTCTTCCATGGATAATGTGTTCTGTCAGCACTGGATTCAAAACAGCAACAAACCTCAGTGTGCTCAACTCTTCTTCCTCTTAAATAAGTAACTATATTGTCTTTCAGGCAGCTAAATGTTATGATTTGTTCCAGGTCAGGAGAGGAGGAACACTCCATCCTTCTGTTGGAGTGGTGACCTCATTGCCCTCTTCTACTAATTGGCTCCCTCAGCTAATCTGAGTAAGCTCTGCCCTTTGTAAATGGGCTGTGCTTTGGGAGATACAAAAACATTTGTTATGCATCTGTATTCCTGCTAACAGATGTAGTTTGTTAATAAACACATCAACAAGTTAGGTCAATTGTATTTATTTTATGTGTTTGTGAGAAGCATTTAAGGTAGCAGAGTGGTCTTGGTGTCTAAGGTTGTGGTTTGGCAAAGATTTCCTTTGGTGGAGTTAGCCTTTGAGTCAATAGTTAATGACCCAAACATATGCCCTGAATCTCAAAAGTAATAGTCATTCTGCTGTTAATGAAAATCTATTCTGAAATGTCTTTTGGAAAAAAAAAAATCAATTTTTTTAGGTCAACTTCAAGAAACGCAAATAATCAAAAGTTAAGAATAAATTAAAATGGACTGGCAGAATAGAAAAAAAAAAGGTCAGGGCTAAAAGATAAAGATCCAATGTATTTTGGTGTTATTGGCTGTGTGTAATGAATACATGTTCACATGGAAAAAGCTTTATTAACACCACTGCAAGCAGTTGGCACATTAACCTGCTACATTAGAATTGGCAAGAATCTCAGCTGGTAAGGATGTAGGAGCTGCAGTTTGAATTTGCAGTAAGATAATGTTCTGATCCTCTGTTAGGAATCTGGCTGTGATGCGAAGTTCTGATGCAACAAAGGCTCATTCAGCTGGCTCAAATTTCTTTAAACAATTTTGATAGCTTAACTTGATAGTGTCGTGTTATAGGGCAGTGCTTATTGCCTGTCCACCCTGTTGTGTGCCAGGTCAGGCACTGGTCATCCCATTGTAAGGCATAAACTCTACACTGGGCTAAATCCAGCACAAACCATCAGGACAAAAAGTACATCTATTCCACAGAATCGGGAGTCCTGAACTTCTCACTATATCCTCTAACTTGTAGAGGATATTGCTTCTCAAGCAATTCCCATGGCCTTCTTGTTATTCTCTGGCACTACATGAACCTGCTGTGATAATCTGAAAATAATTCAAAGACACTCTTCTTTATCTAGTTACTGATAAATTTACTACCTTTTAGAAGGACTAATGAAGATGAAGAGGAGGAAATTTCATTAGTTGATCAAATTATCTCTCTTATAAATGCTGTAATATTAAACTTTCATTTGCCTTTGTATTTTAATTAATTGTATTATTTATAACTGAGAAGTACTGCATTTTTTTCCTGGTCTTTCTTAGTCTGCTGAAAATAGTCTTTTGTAAACCTGAAAAAGAAGACTGTTTGCTTGTGTTACTGCTTTTTTTTTTTCTCATGGCTATAGTCACTGCATTAGTAGCAGTTGATTTTAACTCAGCATCAAAACCATCAGTTTATTGTAAACCTCAAATTATCTGAACACGCTCAAAGAGATCATTGATTTTCTCTACTTCGTTTCTCATTGTGTATTAAGAAAAAGCTTCAGCTGTCCTACTGCTAAGCCTGAATTCGTGTTGTATTGGGAAGTATACTTTGTGTTTCCTGTTTTTCAGAAGTGGTTCAATTATCATTGAACTTGATTATGTTGGTCCTGCCGGTCAATATTAATTCTGTTTATAAAATTGAGATGTTTCTTTCTTATTGCTGGAAATTTCTTTCTCGTTGCTCCTTTTGTTTCATCTTTTGAAAAAGAGCCTGTGAACTTGCTCTCCTTGCAAATTTGTTCTCTGGAGAAAAATCAGGAGACCTGCCAGATCTCTTTGTCCTGATTGTTCTAATTAATCCAAATCTTTGGATTAACTTGTCCCTTTCTGTTGAATTAAAAAAAAAAAATGTATACCTCTAAGTTTACTACATAGCTATTGCTTTGCCAGAACCCCTTTATTCCCCTGGAGACATTAACTCTTTGCTGTAAATTTATGTATTTGTAAGTATTCAGACTTTAATTGTTCCCTGCTGGCTTTCAGGAAATTTTTTGTATGAGGTTATCATTGACAGGCCAGGATATATCAACAAAAGTATACCTGTTTTTAGGAATGTTTTTAGGAATCAGAGCCATGTTCTGCAGCTGTATGTGACATTAATGGAGTTTTGCTAACAAGCAAAATCCTTTAAATCTCAGTTATGTCACTGGTGGTGGGTTTATATGTCCACAGGTGAGTCCAAGGAACACAGTCTCCAGAACTAGAGGGTCATGTTTTGGTGGTACCAAACTGCTGACCCATCAGTGTGTCTTACATGGGCATGTGGAACAGAAACTCCTGTCATGTTCTGGTGAAAGATCTACACAACTATACCTTCCTTCTCAGTTCCCCAGAGAATTTCTTGAAGAGCGCTGGAGTAATCTGGTTGTCAGCCCTGGAGGCCATGAAGGCTGGCAACTCAAGTACAGGTTCACAGGAAAAAAAAAAAAAGATTTCTGCTTAAGATTAAAACTTAATTTTTTGCCCTGAAGTTTGAGTGGTTTATCTTTCATCCCCCAAATGGAAATATTTCAACCCCTGCTTTCAATTAGCCGTAGAATTTTTGTGTTAGGTATTCAATATCTTTAATAAAGATGCAGGTATTCACCCCTTTGAAGGCTGTGATGTTTAGCCAGCACTGACCTCCACCCTATAATTAATGAGGAATTCAACAAAAGAAAGTAATAAAAACTGTAGATGCCAAGCATTTTTTTTCTTTTTATTTATCAGCCACTAGAGAGGGAATGAAGAAATGTAATTTAGTTGAGTAACCATTGCATAGTCCATCTTAGCTCTTTCAGAAATTGATTTCCCAACTGATCCAATAGCAAGTGATTTCTTGGCGACACAAGTCTGCCATCCCTCTTAGCTGAATAATTAATCCATGCACTGGCTCAGGGTTAAATTTCATCAGAACCAGGGCTTGCTTGTCCTCTCTTCTGAAAGCATTTGGTGTTTCTTGTGTTGTGGTTGGTTGGTTTGTTTGTTTGGTTGGGGAGAGAGAAAGGAAAGGTTTTTTTGTTCATGTTTCAAAATACACTCAAAGGATATTACTGTCTGATCTTCTTTTGTAACCAGACACTTTGTAAACCCAGGAAAGCCAGAAAGGTGCATCATAGCACCAGCCTCACCAGATCAGTATGACAAGACTTTTCTCAGGTTCTGCTTCACTTTTAATACTGGATCAGACATCAAGAATGTGAAGACACATGGTTCCTGCTCTTGTGAGGGGTTAATGACTCTTGAAATTTTAAATGCCAGGAATCTGAGATCGTGAGAGTCACTTGATTTTTGTACGTCAGCAAAAAATCTTACTGTTGAGGGCAATGTTTTATTGTAAACTGATTTGTGTTCTCAATAGTACAACTGTATGCACTGGTTACTGTGGCATAGAAGAAATAGTACTTGTATAGAAGATATAGTACTTACAGTAAACATTTGGTACTGAACTACTTTCCTTTCTGCAAGTCTCTTTGCTTCTGGCTAACATAATTTACCATTTTAATTTTGACAACTTTCATTTCAGCCATGGCAATACTCCACCCTTCCACTCCTTAGCAGGTGAATGCTAGAAGGAAAATAATTCCAACTTCTGAAATAATACTGCTTATTTTTTTCTGTTAGGATACAGTGATTTAAAAAAATTCCTGACATTGCAAGATACTGTTTATTGCAAGCTTTCATTGCCATAAATATCAGAAAACATAGTGTAGCAAGTGACTGGCAGAAAAAATTGGGTTCTGAGCTAAATGGCTATTATTTAAATTTAAATATTATTTAAATGATTAAATAGGAAGTAGCTGCATTTTTTGCCAACCTGAACAGAGAGTGCAGAAAGAACCTATATATCAGTACAGAGATGTTAGATTAGCACTAACATCTACTTATAAACACGACTTCTAAAGAGATAAATGTTGATATTGTTGCCAGGGTATTCTTGAAAATTGCCTGTGTAGCACATGGATCCACACTTAGTTATCATGTACATCGAAATCAGAGACATTTGTGCTTGCCTTGATAGGAGCAGCATGCGCATATTACTTGCAGCTGCAGTTTTCTGTGTGAAGCAATGTCTCCATGAGATAGAGAATTAAGGATTTTTCTCACTGTGTATCTCCTTAAGGTTTTCTTTCAGCTGTTCTGTCACCTCTCCATATTCCTGCTGTGCTAAAATGCCAACACCTGACTAAAGAGACAGCACAGGACAAAGAGACACTGTGTTGCCAAGGCTCTCTGGTCAAAACAAGCAGCCAGGCCAGGATGGGGAGCCCAGTGCTCCCAGGGGAAGGCTCATGCTGTGCTGCTCTCCTTATCTGGAGGAAAGGAAGATGGAAATGAGCAGCTTTTCAAGGGATCTCTTTAGACCAGTAATTTATAAAAATATCAGAAGTCAGAATTTTGTCACTCATTCAGAGGAATGCATGCCTCTTTACACTCAGACAAAGTAGATTTGAGCATATATTTTGTACTAAAATAAAGTGGGGAAGGATAATATAAGCACAGTTCACTGTGTTTGGAAGGCTTGCACTTTGTTAGTAGGACCCTGCATTTTCCTCTGTTGTGTTTCAGATTGTTCTCTGCTCATCTCTCCAACCTGCTGAGGTCCTTTAAAGGGTTTTACATTACTCTGGGGTCCCAACCAGTCCTCCCAGAAAGAAGCATCAAACCAGCACCTGCTGGTTCGTTTTTTCTTTACCCCAGTCTGTTTGTAGATCACGGAATTATCTCTCTCTTCTGTCAGAAAGTTTCTACATTCTCCTGCTGGTTATTTGTGCCTCCTGGGGCCTGCAGCTGGCACTTCTGATTCACCAGGTCTGTACTGCTGACCCATCCTCTAACAAAAGGCTAGGAGGTGATTCATTGCTCCAATTAGTGGCACATAAAAATGAAGGTTACTAAACCTCTTATTACTCTTTTACAGTTTGGGAGGCTGGTTACAACTTCATCCATTTTAGGTTATTTGGATAAATCTTTCTTAAATGCTTTTTGTACTATACTGCATCTTTCTCAGCTTTGTACTCTAATGCAAGAAGGACCACTGATAGGAACTGAGAGTGGCCAGAGACTATATCAAACCATTTTGAAGGACTCAGGTGAAAGGGTTGATGGCCAAAAGTGCTAGTGCAGTTATACTAAGTGAGGCTGATCCTACCCTTTAACAGGGCACAGATGGCTTGATATTTTGATGTCATTTTTCAGACTTCCTTTTCTTTCTGAAAAAAAATAAAAAAGATCAGATGTTTATTTGAAGAATAGGGCCATGATGAAAAAGAAAGTGTTCACTATGCCACTGCTTACTGCAAAGCCTAACTTTTAGGCTTTCAGACATCCCCTGGACAGGCAAAGGGATTGAAATACTGGCAGTCTGTATCACTTCATCCAGCTTTTTTATTTCAGGATAAGAAATATGATGCCTCTTTTTTTTTTTTTTTTTTTTTTTTTTTTTTTTTTTTTTTTTTCTTTTCTTTAAATCTCAATTGACTGTCTTTACTAAAGGCTGACTGTAATGCTGAGGAGCTAACAGTGGGGACCTTGATGGGGCTCAGACAAGGTTACTCAGTACACTCAAGGGTCAGGACAAATAGTTTTCTCAGTCTGAGAAATTAAAGAACATTTGTTATGTGATTTGTATGCAGAGAAGGCCATGACCTTCCCTTTTGGTTTATCCATAGGTTATCTCTTAGAGCAGTCTGGAAGGATCCTCTGTGACTTTGAAATGTTATGCTGATGACAACATAGGCAAGACTTAGACAGAAGAGGGATTTTGTAAATAGGCCAAGAGCACCAATCCCAGTCATGTTATGTGGAACAAAGGTATTTTCATCAAATAGATGAGAAGGCCTGCAGAAGGATACTGCAATTGAATTGCTTAAACGTATTAGCACTAAAAAACTTTGGTAAATTTTTATTAACACCACAGTCTTCTCTGAACCTGTTAAGATTAGCACAGATTAATACCAGAATGCATCTGAATGTAACCAGCTCTTCTATGGAAACTTCTTTGGGAGCACATCCTTCCATTGGCCTCATTTATCCATTTATTTATAAAATCAGTATCTTGCTGTCATGCAGGTGGTAATTCCCTGCTGGTGTTGACATGATATCACCTGCCCTAGGTGTCAGTGCAGTTCCAGTGGATGTGCAGGGCGAAGGGGAGCTCTGGCTGGGCTTGCTGCTGGTTCTGATGGCAAGCAGGGCTCAGCTGTTTCTGCCAGTGATGTTGTCACGGCTCCCAGTCTGCTTCTGAAAAAGCCCAAGAGGCAAATATGTATCTGGAGTGGCTTCTGCTCTCTCTCACCACTCCACTATTGAATGGCATGGGACTGAGACATGCCCCAGCATCTCTCTTTCTGCCAGAATCCTATTTTACTTATTTCCTCTATTTACTGATGTCTTTCTGTAGCACTTTCAATCTCTTTTCCTGGAAGGCCAAGAAATTTCTTAGTCAAGCGAGCTGAACATTGAGATCACGAACATCCAAAAGACAAGCCCATTCATTCAGGAATCCTGCAGCTGGGAAGCTGTTCTTGGATTCTTCCCAAAGATCTGCTCCCATACCCCTTTACTTCAAATCTTTATAACACACTTGCCTGCCTCCCCTCACTGCTGTTAGGGTGTCCCCTCAGTTACTTGCTTGTCAAGCTAAAACACTAAAGAGCTGCTTACTGCAGCAATATAATAATAAAACTCTGTTTGGAGGAGGGTGGGGAGAGGGGGAAAGGGAATTATTTTTTTTCATTTCACCTCTAACATAAAAAAATGCATCTGTACTACTAACCAGTTTCCAGGCAGGCAATTTTTCTGCAAGCTTTGTAAATAAGGGAGGGGTTTTTCTGGTGTAGCAGAGGCAATTTACACCTGCAGTGTCTGGCTTGTGGAACAAGAATCCAAATGCTGATTCATAATTTATACATAAGAAACTTGGCATTGCTCTAAGGAATAACAGCCAAACCACCCAGTCTGATGTGTAATTTATTTCCTGAAATTGGCTGGTTTCCTGAGCCCTACTAGGTAAACTGAAAATTTTCTAAAGCAGTTAAGCTGGTCTGCAAAGAACTTTGTTAAACTGAACATACAGAGGAATTTGTAAATAGAAAGAACAGAATTTAACAAGAGACAAGATGATATACAACAACAAAAACCAAGTTGGGATACTGCAAGAAAAGTAATTGGAAAAGGAAAAGAGTACAATGTGTGCACAGTTCTTGCTAGATATAAGAACACAGGAAAAAGTAAAGTTTTACTGTTAAGTATCTGACTTCCAGGATCTGCAACAAGAAAATCAAAACTATCCAAAAGATAACCAAAGTTAACTAAAAACCTGCTTTACATTAAAGAACAGAAAGAGAACTACAGATCTGTCTCTATTCTTTTCTTTTGGTCTTAGCAAAGAACTAAGAGCTCAGAACTGGCACGTAGGTGAGATACAGCAGGGAGTGTGTGTGTTCAGCAGCTGGCATTATCCACTCAGATTTAACAGCTGCACTTGGGCATAGTTTCTGACCTCTAGTTAGTGATAATTTAAATTCTCTTTCCAGTATTGGAGAGAAGGGATAGGCAAAGTCCATCTCCTGACTATAACTCTATAATGCTAAAAGAGCCATTTTACTCAAAATGATAAAAAAATGCTTTTCACTGTCACGCTTAGTGCAGGACTATTTGTACATAAAAAAATTTCATATAATGGCTAGAGTGTTTCAGCGTCCTTAGAGTGAAGGGTTAGAGTGAAGATGGCAGTGACAATAGAGAAACCTCCTGTGGAATATAGTAACTAGAAATAGGAATTTATCTGCTTTTCAATGATAAACCTTAGCTGAACACTGAAAACTTAAAAGTGGCACAGGACATAACAATAAAATTAGGGTTTGTTGGTGGTGATGCTTTAAGAAAAATACTGTGGGTTGAAAAAAAGCATTTGAATCTGTTACACACCATGAAAAACCTCAACCCACTAATTTTTGGAAAAGTGATGATTTGGACAAGCAGAGACCTCCTGTGTCAAGTTAACTTCAGATTCTGCATGGTATCTGACTGTCTTTATCAGCTAAGAAGGGCATTTGGCTGTTTCAGGAAGGTGTGTGCTTTGCATTCCCCGACCTGCATCTAGAAGCACAGACCATTTGCTAAAGACTTGAACTGATTTTGCCACCTTTTGGGTAAGGCCCAGAAGGAACATTGGCTGCCTGGCTACAAAACCCCCAGAAGAATTTCAGCCGCTGGAATACTGAGCACTGAGTTTAACAGCTCTTGGGCCCCTGGGGGAATTCACATCCATCTTGGGGAGCCCAGGCTCCAGGCATGATACACTGCTCCTTCCATTTCTACCTTGAAATCTCTGTTCTAGCAAGGGGTACAGAGCACAGCTGTTTATTTTTTCATAGACTGTTTTGATAAAAAATATTTAAATATATTTTCTATTAGTGGCACAGTGGCTTTGACTGTATGTTTTCTAAGTTTTGTAAAAGTGGGGTTCTTATTTCTGAAAAAAAACCCAGCAAAGCTGAATGTGAGAAAAATGCTTTTAGCATTAATAAGCCTCCCACTTCAATAATAATCTTTTCTCCTCTTTTGGAGTACTATTGCAGGATGAACTCACTGTCAGTGTACTAGTAACAGCAAAGAAAGCAAACAAATAAAGGAAAGGAGCATGTCTAGTATATTTATCCCTTTAATATTATAGAAAGCTCATAATGAATTTCAGAGCAGAATACCTATTCAGTTAGAAAGACAGGGGAAAGCCACTAGATGGTGGTAAAAACCCAAGCCTTTGCTATGAGATCTGTGGAAAGAGAAGTCCAGAGGGGCAAAGAAGGGGGGGAGGAGCCACAGTTTGAGTACTGAAGTCATTATTGCTTGGAGTCTATAAAAAGGCAGTTGCACAGTAAGTAATTTATACGTGGTCTGCTTTGACTCTATGGATTTACTAATTCCTTTCCCTCTATTTTTTTTCATCTTTTGCCACCGAGGAGTCCCCAGCCTCAGATGTCAGGGGGGCTGAAACTTCAGCTCTCTGGAGGAAACGTTGCAGATGATGAAGAGGAAAAGCAGCTGAAGGAGCAGCTCTGGTAAATAGGTACAGTTAATTCTTGATTGCAAATAAAAAGTGGCTTTTTAAAACTGAAAATTGTTTAGCATGATATGCTTTGAATTTTATTTGCAGCAAGTCACTGACAATCAGTTCTAAATGTTCCCTTTATTAAAAATGTGATGACTTACAACTTTCCCTAATATGGTCATTACCAGAAAACCATTGAATAAAATATTCTTGATTTGGAAGAGAAAATTCTTTTACAACAGAATTCTACCCACATCAATTCTGTAAATTTAGTGTGTCCTGAAATGCATGGATTTGCCTTGGTTAGGTGTTTAATACCATGCTTTTAAATAAGCATGTTAACACTGCACAGATAAGCTGTTTATAATACAGTTCATGCCAAATTAAATGTACAAAGGTCAGGAAAGCATTTGAATCTTTTACTGAAAATGTTCAATTCTTTATTGTGTCAATAATAGAAACTTCTTTATATTGTATTCAAGTGAGCAGTTTCTGCTGGACCTAATACTATCTCCTCCTGCATTTCTGGAGTCTGAGAGCTGAGACTGGGAAAATGGTTTTTTGTTTGTTTTTCAGCAAATTTCCAGGACATGCTGGGGAAATATTCCAGGGAACCAGATAGAACAAACAAAAGTATGACTGAAGAGTGCATGAAATCTTTTCAACAGCTTATGATTTTAATTTCCCAGTAAGGATGGGTAGAAAACCTCTGAGCCAACCACAGTTTAATTTAGAATCGGTGCAGGAATGTGGTGGGACACGTACAAGCCAAATTAAATAGAAATGCCTGGTATTTATTTTGTCAACTTCTGCCTGTAATCTTCATGCTGTATTTTTTTTTGTTTCAGGCAGGATCTTCTGCCTTTTGGAAAATGCATTTACCACAGTCCTTGGCAAGCCCTTCAGAAGGAACAGAACGTGTTAGCTCCCAGAGATGAACACGTCCTCTCAATTCTATGTTTCTGAACTAAACCTGAGTGCCTTCAGTAGCAACTTTACTGTGCCCACTGCAAAGAGCAAGTCATCACCATGTGAGCAAGTGATCATCGCAGCTGAGGTGTTCCTAACTCTGGGCATTGTAAGCCTCCTTGAAAACATCCTAGTTATATGTGCAATAGTTAAGAACAAGAACTTGCACTCACCCATGTATTTTTTTGTTTGCAGTTTAGCAGTGGCTGACATGCTGGTTAGTGTGTCTAATGCTTGGGAGACCATAACCATATACTTAATAAACAATAGACACATCGTTATGGAAGATGCCTTTGTCCGTCATATAGACAATGTCTTTGATTCCATGATCTGCATATCTGTGGTGGCTTCCATGTGCAGTTTGCTGGCTATAGCAGTAGACAGATATATCACTATCTTCTATGCCCTGCGTTATCACAACATCATGACAGTGAAAAGGTCAGGGCTTATTATTGCATGCATCTGGACCTTTTGCACGGGCTGTGGTATTATCTTCATTCTTTATTATGAATCGACTTACGTGGTCATTTGTCTCATCACTATGTTTTTTACCATGTTGTTTCTCATGGTCTCACTGTACATTCATATGTTCCTCCTGGCTCGTACTCATGTGAAGAAAATTGCTGCTCTGCCTGGGTACAACTCTGTCCGTCAAAGAACCAGCATGAAAGGAGCCATCACTCTGACTATGCTTCTTGGCATCTTCATTGTTTGCTGGGCTCCATTCTTCCTTCATCTCATCCTGATGATCTCCTGCCCTCAAAACCTCTACTGTGTTTGCTTCATGTCTCACTTCAACATGTACCTCATTCTCATTATGTGCAACTCGGTGATCGACCCCTTGATCTACGCCTTTCGTAGCCAGGAAATGAGGAAGACTTTCAAAGAGATAATTTGTTGCTATAGCCTAAGAATGCTCTGTGGCTTATCAAACAAGTACTAAGATAACAAAACCAAACCAGGGAAGAGAATCGAAAGGCAACATCTTTCTGCATCCTGTAATTCTGCTGAAATGCCTGTGGAACATTTTCTCCATTTGGCTGTCATGATTCCCACAGCAATCAGAAACCCTTTTTTAACATGTGATTTTACATTTCTTTCCCTCCACATACCTCTCTCATGCTGGTGGTTAGAGTTACTCAGTGCATCTGTATTATGGGGATAAAGAATATTTTGAATTTCATTTACCCTATTGAAGATTGGAATTTGTAAGAGGATTATACAGGAAAAACCTTATTTTTTTATTTCTGCTAAATGCAATGAGTGAGTTTTGCCATGTGAATGAACCCACCAATATGTGTTTCTTTTGGTGTTGTCTCTCTAGACAAAGAAAGAAAAAATCTTTCTCTAGCCAATAACAAACATGGCTTATTTTGATGCCCAGAATTAACACAGAGGTTTTTTGCTATTTCCTTCTGAAGAAATAAAATCAGAGAAGTAGCTCCAATTATCCGGCTCCACATACCTCGGTCAGCAGTTATGATCAATATACATGCACATATCAGCAGTGTTGTATTCTAGTAATGACTGTCACTGTCATAAAAGATGTATTGTGTAAGAAGCCAATGTTACCATGAGATTTTCCAGGCTGGATACAGCACTTTGTCATATATGACAAAACAAGTTTGATAATCACAAGGCATGGCAGGCGATGGCAAAAAAAGGATTTCAAAACATCAGGCACATGTAGCCATAACAGAGTCCTGACTTTTGCTCCCCAAAGAAACAAATTTCCTCTTAGTTGAGAGGATTTTAAGCTGAAACCCTCATGCCTTTTGTGTGAGTAGTTTGCATCTAGTCATACTCTCATAAACCTGCTGTTCTGCAACAGCTGAGTAATATGCAGAATACTGGGCTCACAAAAGAGGAAGTGCAACTGTGATATTTCTTGATGACCATGAATTGTGCTGTGTTTTAAGTTATGAAAAGATTTCAAGTGGTGGTAAACTACTGACTAGATATCTTAATGTCTCTTGAAAAAACAAACTCTTCCTCCTGAAGTCTGGAAGAACAATGCTTGTTTTACTTGGTTTATACATGCTGTAAAAGTCTTGTTTGTCAATAGAATGTTTATGCTTTATTCCATGAGTGTTAGGTTATACTTTCAAGGTGAAAGTCCTGATTGGGTTTTAGGAATTTTTTGCCATAAGAGAGGTCATATATGTGAACAGTTGCTCAATGGTTGTGCAAAATCCATCTTAGAGATATTTAGAACTTGAGTGGATATAGCCCTGAAACATCTGCACTAAATTGAAAGCTGACTCTAACTTTGAAGTTGGCCCTGCTTTGAACCACTTATAGCAGATTACCTTCACAAGATGCCTTCCAACCCAAATTATTCACTGATTCTATGACAGTTTGTATGTTATGATAAAATTATATTTTTTCCCTCCTCATTTTATCTCTTGTGTAAGAAAAATTGGAAAGTATCCACTTCACATACTTAGAGCCTACTTTATGCCTTCATTTGCTTAGTAGGTTTCTGACAGAATTAAGCTGCACCTTTAGCACCAGAGTTATATATTTTGTCTGCTTAAAATTTACTATTCCTCCAGCTCACATATATCTCCCTCTGACATGAATGGGAATGTTATTCTCAGTGGAGATACCTTATTATGCTGACTGGTATACTAGTTATATCAATGCACCAGGGGTTGGAGTCTTCTTCAGCTGTATCTGAAAACGGGATTTCAGAGAATCTTGCCTTGTTTCAGTCCATCTCTTAATCCTATCCATAAATATCCTCTAAATGTTGGCTTTTGCAACTATGAATGTAAATGACAAAAGAAGACAGTCCCACTGCGTAGCGAAAGGCACCAGCTGATGTAAATAAATCATTAAAACGTCACTGGGTATTGCAAATAAGACAGTTTTGTACATAACTGTAAATCAACTAAAGGGAAACCAAAACTGTAATAGCTTTAGGTATTTTCTTGAATTGTATATTACTCCTTTTTTTT
This sequence comes from Cettia cetti, assembly GCA_013401135.1. Lineage (NCBI taxonomy): Eukaryota > Metazoa > Chordata > Aves > Passeriformes > Sylviidae > Cettia > Cettia cetti. Next base: position 14,834 of record VZUI01038903.1, on the reverse strand, counting down.
TTGTTTTGTTTGAAGTCTGTTAGATGTATAAACACAGACATATGAAGAAACTATTAAACTGGATGGCTGTAAACCCCCACATTTCTGGTTACTCATTGGAACGTTTCTGCTACATTATTCACAGAGGGAATATTGCATTACAGACTTTCATGTCTCATTTAACAGATGCCTTCTTAAGAAACTTTCAGAATGAGAGGTACAGACTAATACAGTGTATTTACATTCATACCTATGTTCTCCTGGGTGTCAGCATCCCATCTTCATTATAAGCTTTACAGGTGGGGAGCTGAAACAACTTTAAAGTGAAATGAAAGTATTTTCAAAACAGGCTAGAATATTTCCTGCAAAACAGGCTGTTTACACTCTAGTAATGAATATAAAATAAGTATCTCTGGGACACCATGACAAGCTTTAGTATGTTTCTTTTTCTGGTTTAGTTGCAGCATAAAAGGAACATTTAGCATACTGTCACTTCTGTCAGAGCCTGGAAAACACTGTGTTGTGACAGACTGTGACAAGCCAGCAGTGTTTAAGCAGGAAATCTGTTGTCACAGGACAGTCATGAAAAATTAGTTGCTAGACTGTCCTTGCACCATGTCCCTGTAGTTAATGACACTACTCTTGCTTATCCAGCCAGTCATTTACAGTTTAGCTTTAGTCACTAGAAAAAAAAGCCCAAATCACACCATTTCTGCCCCAAAGTGCCAAAACTAATTTCTATTGGCCACTGTTGCTTTGATGACAGAACACTTCACTGCTTCTAACTCGTGTGTCCCAATGTAAAAGTTCTCAATAAACAGGTATTCTGAACTCCCTCCTGCTACAGGTGGGATAGACCGCTATAAAGTCATCTGCATTTTAAGCAGATTAGTATCAGGGGGAATATTAGAAGAAAAAATCTGAATCTTTTCTCTATGCCAAGGCCATGATAAGGTTCTAGAAAATACTTGTTTCCCAAAGAGCCTTAGCATCTCCTGTAACACAAAATGGTTATAACTCAGTAGGGCGAAGAAGTTGCATATGGTCCTGGGCTTCATGATCCTGCTTCCCAAACGGACACAAATCTGTCACAAAAAGCTCTAATTACTGAGTACCAGTGCAGCTGAGGTTGGGCTGAGAGTGATGATTGTTTTCAGATCTACAATCTACAGGTCTACACCCTTCATGTAACCAGTGTCCAACACTCCACTAATGTAGTGTGGAACCCTTTTGAGAGTGGGTTGCACATTCATTCCCACTGCTTAGGCTTATCCCCTCAGAAAACCTTCTCAGAATGTCTCTCTGGAGACTGGAGTTGCATTTTTTTGTGAATCCTGTACAAGTAAGTGCAGAAACTACAGGAATTTCCTGCACACACAAATGTTAAGAAGGCAGAAAAGGTTTAAAACCTTTGGGAAAACAGCTCAACTCCCTCCCACAGTCTGCTCTCTGAAATCTTCAAGGACTCTGTTTTACTCCAAGGTCTTGTTGCAAATTCTACTCCCTATTTTTCAGTAAATGCTTCTTCTGTTGCTCATCATCTTCTTGCACAGAAGACCAATTCATGGTGACCACTGCTGTGTTCAGGAATTGCAAAGGACAGTCCCAGTCTTCAGCTGTGTTGGTTTTCATGTACAGTGCCCTTCCTGTTAGGCAGGGTGGGTGAAGAAGATTAGGGAACATGGATGTGGAAGTGGGGATCCTCACATGAGGTAGACAAATTTATGCAGGCTGTGGTGCAGCTGCCTGCATAAGACTTTCTGCTAATTAATCTCTAGGTGAGACATTCTCCCTCCTTTTCTAATCCTATCCTGTGTTACAACCTGAGCTGTGGGTATCTTGGATCCACTTGGACCCATACAGGACAGGAGAGTCTGACGTGTATGTGTGTGTGTGTCTTATATACTTATATACATGTCTATATCAGTTCTTACTCCCCAATATTAAGGACAATCACAGATTACATCAACAGATGAAATGTACATGGGAATGTATAGTTTCTTTTTCTCTGACCTTTCTGCTCTTTGTTGTTATGCTGCTTTCCAATCTGCAGCATGTTTCCCATGTATTTCCTCTTCCTGTGAACAAACCAGCAACAGTCGAAAGCAGAAGAAAAAAACCTCAAGTACTCCTTGAATCCTGAGGTTTTGAAAATTATAGCAGATCAGTGTGACAGAACAGAGTTCCCCTAGAAACCAGTTAAACTAAAGATCTAGCAAATTTGTTAAATTCTTATGGTCCCTAAGCATTATTCCCACAACAGTTTCTTTTTGAGCAGCTTGCCTAAAAGAGCCCTAACACTACATGACTGGCTGTGCTGAGCAAAGAGTAAAGGGTTTTCATCAAAACAAAGGGCAGTTCTTCAGGGACATTATGTAAAATCTGGACTTATGTCTAGTAATCCTCTAGAATGCCAGCAGAGCTCCCAGCAAGCTCTGGTTTAGGGATTTCTTGGGCAGGAGGTTATATTTACAGGTTTGTGACCAATAGCTCTAAATGAATGTGTCTCACAGAAATGTACCTGATCACTCATGGATCTCTTCATTTTAATCTGCAACATCTTGTTTCACAAGTTAGATATGTTGGGTGGAAAAATGATTTTTGTTTTCTCTTATAAAACATCTACTTGTAAGTTTTCTTCAATGCTCTAAAGTCCTTATGTTACAAACAAAAGAAATAATTAGTCCCCGTATTGTAAAGAAATGAAATAACTAGTCCCCATTCATTTCCCCTGTGACATTTATAATCCTACTCCCTTATATTCTTCTATAAATTTTATCTTTTCCAGCTAAGAATCCTTGCCCATTTAATCTCTACTGGTATCTTCACACCTTGTTGGCATTATGTTGTTTTCCTAGACCTATTATATTGTTTTTGGCTCAGAGGGGACTAGATAAGCAAATGATAATCCAGATCTAGATGAAAACTACATTTCCACAGTGCCAGATGCTGCTGCCTCTTTTGTTGTCTATGCAGTATGTAACAATATACTTTCATTTAGTACAACACACTCCATAATTTGGAAAATTTCAAGATCTCAAAAATGCTCATAGGAACAAATGCTCTCTGTTGTCTAAATAAGCTTTCATTTTTGATGGTAAGGACATGCAAAAATTATGCCAAAAATACATTGCTTAGGGGTGTTTCTGTTTTTCCAGGACCAAGTAAATTCCTTGGCTGTGTCCTATCTCTGTAGCAGAACTCACCTGCTGGACACAGCTTTCATTTCCTTACCTCTGATGGGATGGAAGCCTGGCCACAGAGGCTGGAAGGACCTTGTGTCCCAGCCATGCTCTGTGTGGCTGAGGATCAGAGATCCCAAGTTCAGACGAAAGCTTCTCCTGGAAGATCATAATTTCCTTGAGAGGGGTAGTAAGCATATAACTTGCACAGCTACCTCCAGATGGTGATCCATCACTACCCTCCTTTCAATTAAGCTGGTTTTACACCTGATCAAAGCATGATGAGAAATGGAATAATAAGCTTTGTATGCTGGCTCCAAATGATTTGCAAAGGCATCAAATGAACTTTTTTGATGCTCTGCTGCATAAATGACTTAATTAACAGTGACAAAACAAAAACCCACAAAGAAAAAGGGATTAATTTTTCTCTTTAGTTTGCCAGTTTTTAACAGGATACAACTGCTTTTGGCAAGCAATAAGTAATGTTGCCCATGAATTAGCTTTTTCATCATTATTTTTCACAGAAATTTTGTGCCTACTTCAGCTACCCTGAAATTATGACCCTAGGAGTATGGAAAATCAGACTATCATCTTTGTACTATATCTTTTCTTTGCTCTGAACTTCTTTCTGAAAAGCTTTGCATGGTTTTTGAGTCAGAACTTAAGTCCCTGAAATTCCATATCCCTACAATTCATAGTGCTAGGATAGCCTTACATTTATTTATTTACCTTACTATTATTTCTGCTTCAAAGGCTCCTTGTGCATTTTAAAGTCAGGGGACTCTGTCCAGGATATTCTTCCATTCAAAGAATAGTAGGAAAGATTCCTCTACTTTAACCTTGATTTAAATATATAGCAACATCATGATTAATAGCGTCAACATTGACCTAAGCTCAGAGATACTTCATGTCTCTGTATAAAGTGCATAAAAAATGAAAAGATAGGAGGCAAATCCTTGAATGAAATCCAAGTTTTTAATCTCACAGTGAAACTGCTCTATATTCAGGTTTTCACATTGAAAAGGGACATTAGTGCAGCCACCTCTGAATATGGAGGTGGATTTTTGAAGGAAAGCCTCGTGAAGAAAAAGATGATAGTTGTTGTGTAATGTGATGGTTTAGTTACACTCTGTAAAGTTGAATGGCCCCATTGGTGAAACAAGAGGAGAAACATATTTTTTTACTAATTTTGACTGAAGCAATTTTTAAGATGGTATCTGTAGTCCGTGGATGTTCCTGCTGTCCAAAGCAGAGGTGCTCAGCTTCTAGAAAACTGGAAGGTGCAAGGATTTTAGGTAAAAGTGACAGGTGAATTTATGCTCCCAGCTCCTCATATAGCTCCTTGGTTTTGCCTGGTGCTCCAGTCATGTGCAATAACTGAACTTAGCTGTGGCATTTTAAGCAATACACTTTATACCCTTATTTAGAGTAGGGGATATTGAAAATATGTCCAACTTAATTGGAAGGGAATGGAAAAGAGGAAAACCACCCTAGAGCTACCTCATGGGAGACAGCCCTGGCATGCAGATAAGCGGGAGATCAAAGGCCTGTTGCACAATGTAATGAGTAAATAGATGACAAACACAACATTATCTCTGGTGGACCTTTAGAGGGGAAGGCAGGCAATATGAGGAACACTGTGTCTATTTCAGATGACCTTTTGTTGTAAATGTCAGTTAGAAGACTGCACTGAATTTTTAAAGAGGGTAATAAATAACTGGAGAAAATAATGAAAGGTTTAATTCTCAGGGAAGAATCAAAGTGAAGGTGGAGGGAGGCTGGGCACCTGGCACCACACACACTTTAAAACTTTGCTGAATTAATAACAGCCAGTGTAGTGCCCCCGTTTTGGTGCTGGGTAAAAGAAAAAGCAACTAATGACTTGAATAGGGCTAACAATAATGAAGGAAATCTGTGGTGAACTAGCAGAGTTGATAAAGAAGAGACCCAGAAGGCTGCTACCAGACCTTGTCCTAAAACAACTGCCTGCAGCAGGTGCCCATCATCTCCACTCCAGCCCTGGATGGGGATGGGCACGTGGCCCTGGAAATCATGCATTTTGGAGAAGATATACTAAGCCTTCTCCATGAATAAATAGGAAGGTATTCAATCATCTTCAATTTGATTTTTGTTATGTTTTGTTTTGCTCTTTATTTTTCAATTATATGTTGATCTTTCAGCTTGACTGGGTAAAATAACTTCTGACCAGAGCAAATTACGCAAATATTTAGAATACTGTATCAACTCTTTTCTGAGACTCTCAAAGTATTTTTCAAACACTAATGAATGAAATCTCAAACAATGGCTCCAGGATTTCTTGCAGAAGCATAGCATTGTCCTGAGGGTGCAGGCATGGAGGTAAAGATGAGATATTTTTGAAAGTAGAGCTCTAAAATACCGATTCCATACCTTTGTAGTTAAGTAACACTTCTCTTTTTTTTCTTCTTCTTCTAGTTTCTCAGCTATGGCTGGTTGCCCGAGAATAATATCTTTGCAACAGGCCTGAAATGTCCTTGCAATGTGAAAAACTCTGAAGCAGCAGATATGATCATTGCTATTTGAATAAACAGATAAATACATTGCTAAAACGTAGGCTAAGGATAAGTAGTAGGACGCTGTGACATTCAGAAGGCGAAAGTGTCTGGAAGCTTTTTCGAACTGTCTGAGAGCATTTTTCACACAAGTAATTCCTCTTAATAATGCACCCCTTGTCCTCTGAAATGCTTGTACTGAGTAGGACTGTTCTTTGAAAACAAACCAAATACAACCCATTATCTTTATTAATTACTTTAAACAGTCACAGCCCATAGGATTTCAAGGCTTAAGGGTGTCATACTCATAGCTACTGTTAGCAATTGTCTCAGCTGTTGGGTAAGGAGAGATTTTGTTAGGCTGGCATTCCTTTTCTGATAAGCCAGGCCACAGGGGAAGCACACCTTAAAAGTTGTACTTGAGGGGTCTCTGCATTTTCCTATGGAGGTTTTAGTTTAAATGTACTTTCAACATAATATCTGCCTTCACTTAAAAAAACATTTCAGACAGGGAAACTTTGTAAGGCAGAGATAGGATAGCTCACAGATAACAAAGTACCTCTAACCTGAAGTGACCAACATAGTTCAACTTGACGAACTACTTATTCTTAAACTTCATAATTCCTACCAGATACTGTAATTTGAATGTTTACATGCGTCTTCTTTAGTTTTGGCCTGTAGTGTGGGGCTGAGTAGTTCCAGAAGGAGGCATGCTCAGACTGTATTTCAAAGACTTTAAAAGCATGATGGTAGTCTTGAAACATTATTTGTAGTGCAAATGCCTTGGCAAAACTACAGACAAGGCAAAGACAGAAACTTGTGTCAAATCTTTCCTGTTATTTCCTGGGAGAATTTGAAAATTCTCTGTAAAAAAGGCCAGTTAGAATATGAAATGATGTTTCTTACCTTTGAAATGGAAAAATAGATGGAAATTAGGGAGAGATTTGTTAATGACATCCATAGTTCTAAGCTAATATTTTGTTACAACTTGAGTTATTTACAAAATCAGTGAAAGTGACTTTTATTCTACAGAAATTGTTCTTCTTGTATAGGGTAGGATTCACTTAAAAATCTTTTCTGCTTCTTTACTAAGGCATATTTGACTCCCAATTTGTTGGGGGCATCAGGGCTATTGCTGCTCAACTTTCTGTGACCCTCTACCAGTGCTCCTCTGCTTGTGCTGCAGATGAAGCTGCTGTAATTCACAGATTCACAGAATATTCTGAGTTGGAAAGGACCCACAAGGATCATTGAGTCCAGCTCTTAAGTAAATGGGGATTGAACCCATAGCTGAGGTGTTATTAACATCATGCTTTCAACAATTCAGCTAATCTCAGAGTAATTATTTTTTTTTCAGTTTTACTCTTTCACCACTCTACTGATCCAGGCTAGTAGTATTATGGGTTAGCTGAGAACCTGTTCCTTAAGTAACTATGGACTTTGATAGCAGTTTGTAATAAGTACTGCTTGTGCCTCCTGCAGCAACACATTCCTCTGCACTGCAGAAACATTTGAAATGGATTCATCCCACGGGAAAGAGACAATCAATGGTGGATGAAAAAAAGCAGAGTTTTTTTAAATACCTGTTTTTCAAAGGCTGCTGTCTTTGATTACTCACCTTATACATAGGCACTGGATCTAAAATCCCCTTAGTCTATCTGCAGTTAGACAGTTTGAGGGCATTTTTTCAGTTTGCAGGTTTTCCTTTGAAAAGACCTGTAGTTGACTGGCACCCACTGTTCATTAGCTTTATGGCAGCGTTCTTGATTTAGTTGCCAGTTCGAGCAAATTCGTAAGAACAGGCTGCTCTTCACAACTGCAAACTATATTTCTGAAATCTGCAGGACTGCATACTTGATGTCTCGGGGGCAGGGGAACCACTGTAGAGATCCTGCTGCTACACCCATTATCCCAGCAGAATAAAGGAAAATATGGAACATGGACTGACTGGAGGGTCCCAGGTCATTTAGTCACCTAAAATTTGGTGTTGTCTTTGAGTGTAAGAGCCATCTGATGACAGTGTCAGCAGTGTTATGCTTCCCACAGCCTTGGCACTAGCTTGCCTAGAGCTTCTTTAAAGATCTTTGCATGGTGGCCCAATGCAAGAAATAGGTGAACCCTGAGTAAATTGCTTAGCTGGATCATTGTCTTCTGTTCTGTACTTGAAAAATTCAAGTGCCTAAAGATATTACATGACTCATCACACAATTTGTTTTTGCAAAGCGTCATTAATCTCTGTCACTTCTCCATACTCTGTGCATGCTTCATACTGGAGCTAGAATAAAGTAAGAAAACACAAGTAAAAGGACCATGTCTACACTATCAATTAAGAAATTTTTTCCCAGACATTTGGAAATGTACCTATTCATGTCTGGTGCCACAATTGCATTAAAATAATAAACCAAGAGGCTGTGAAAATAGTAGTGGGAAGAACTTGCTGAAAATGCATTGTTAATAGTGAGGAACTAATACAGCAATCACCTTGATGCAGAAATCACAGGATGAGATTTTTATGGTCTTTACTATGAAAGTCAGGGTGGTGGATTGTTTTAATCCATTCTGGTCTTAAATTTTTGAAATAAGTTTAATGAAAATTTTGCAGTTATTCAGGTCTCTTTCCCGAGAAAGAAGGTGAACAGTGATAACTCTGTTCTTCTTAAGGGGTAAATAAATATGGTCCAAAGGAAATCTTCCTACATTTATAAATGTGTTCATGACAGAAGCTTTCCTGAGTTCAGGTTAAGATCAGGGCATAAGAAATGGATGAAATTTAACACTACCACTGAGTCAGAAATCACAGTGCAAATGACCAGCCTGAACTGTGAAGCAGCTTCGTACAAAATTCTGCTTGAACTAAGAAACAATGATGGAACAATTTTTTTCATTAAATCCGCCCCCCCAAACAGAAAGAAGAACTAAGTTCATGGAATGATATATGATAAAATTAATTTGGCCAGATCTAACAGTGACATTGTCCATTTTATTAATAATTTAATTTTCTGTAATTGTTTACCCTTATTTGAATCAACTATGATCAGCCTTATTTAGTCTTGTTTTGCATTGATTATTACTGCACCTCTAATCAACCATAGTTATTTGTGTATTTTGTTTCCAAAATATTTAATAAATTTAGCAAAGAATTAAAAAAGTTGGAGGAGATAAAATGAAATGGAATAATAAAAATCACCTAAATTCATTTCTGCCAGTGTTCCTGTTTAAATTTCCACAAGTGAAGGGATGACATCTCATTTCAAAAACCTGTTCAACCATCAGGATGAATACTAGTTCAAAAAAAATTATAAAAACTAAATGAAAGAATAATTCCTGAATGAAGTGAAAGAATTTCTTTGTGATAAATTTTAAAATAAGCATTTAAGTATGGGTTCTAGGCCAGTTCTGAAGTTTGCAAGTGTATGTTTAAAATCTAACTTGATTTAAGCAGAAATTCCTGTTTAACATCTGTGATGTCTGGATACCATTTTAGTAGCCCCATAATCTAGCGTCTTAAAAATTATTTTCAAACAGGTGCCTTTATTGCTAGTACTTGCACAACGCAAATTTCTGTTTATTTAGGTCATCTTCTTCAGTGGATCCACTTAAAATTTGTTTGAGGTCCATATAAAATGCGTTTGGGATCTCCCAATCCAGACTGTTTTGCCAGATTCTCTGTCTGCAGAGCAGGGATGGCAGGCCATTAGAGTTACCACTCCTTGACTTTTTGTGGTTTTGGCATGGGGAGTAGCAGTGAGGAGTGGTGAGATACAAAGACTGTGGTTAAGAAATTGATTGGAAATAGTATAAATAAGCATCATGGGTCGTTATGCAGCAGGCAGAGTAGTTAAAAGAAAGACACAGGTTTCAGATGTTCTCTGGTGGTACATTTTTGTTTACTTCTACACAAGATGAAAGACAGGGAGAACTATAAAGGATGTGATTAATTGCCAGTTATATGAATGGTATTATGCTGATCTTCATTTTTCATACACCTCAATATAAGCTACAATAACCTATAATTAAGTGACAAAATAAAAGGTAGTCATTACTGGGACTCTGAAGATATGCTTCCCTTGAATGGTTGTTTCTTTAAAATTCTTATTATAGTCTTGAATTATTCTGATTAAAGTTTTTTTTTTTATCTTAATGGACTTAAAAGAAAATGAAGTAATGAAAAAATCCATTATGAATCAGCCTTTTTTTCCTCAAACTATAAGTGAGTGAAAATGCAGTAAACATGGGGTACAAATTTCCCAAAGACTGTCTCAGCAGTAGAATGCCATTAGACATATCTCTAAATACCCATTCTTAGTCCAACAGCAGATTTCCTGGAGTACAATGGGTTTTTTAAACAAATGAAGAAATGAAGAGACAGACTATTTGAATCATGCTGAAGGATGTTTCACATTGCACATCATTCTACTTATTTCAGTTCAAGAACTTGTGGGCCAGTTGTATACAAGGCAGGATTTTTCTCTTTCTTTGTGGCTTAGACTGAAAGTTGCAGCCTGGCATAGGGGGAATAAAAGAACTTACATAACTGCAAGAAGACAAACGCAAAAAAAAAGGAGTGAATTTTAATTCATTGTTCCAGTCATCCCATAGCCATGCATTTCCCTCAAGCAGGTGAGAAGGACACTGGAAAGTGCTGCCCCTCTTTCTTAGTGTGAGACACTGTAAGAAGCAATTTTGCTGACTTAAAATCAAACAACAGTTCAAGAACACTTTATCCCATCGCTCCTCTTTACCCATTCAGTGCCAAGTGTCTAACTGGCCTGGAAACTGGACTTGCACTATGCTAGATTTTTTTTTACCTCTGGTAATATACTTAAGCTGATCTTATTTTTGTAACCCAGGTTTTCTTCTGAAACCCTTAGAGTCAGTTGCAGTTGTTCCAAGAACAGTGTAAGCAGAATAGATTTGATAAAAAGGGAAGAATTCCCAAGAAGTACCTGCTGCCATTTCCTGATTTACTTTGAAGAGTTTTTCTCCCAGATTGCAGCATTTGTCTGCAGATGGTGCATTCCTCATTGGAGCAGGACCATAGAATTGCATAAATGGTACAGATTGGAAGAGATCTTCAAGACCACCTAGTTCCAACTGCCCTGCCATGGGCAGGGACACCTACCACCAGATCAGATTGCTCAATGCCCTATACAACCTGGCCTTGAACATCTCCAGGGATGGGACAACCACAGCTTTTCTGGGGAACCTGTTTCAGTGCCTCCTCACCCTCACAGTAAAGAATTTATTCTTAATATCCAATCTATACCCACCATCTTTCAGTTTGAACCCATTTCCCCTTGTCCTGTCACTATATACTCTTGTAAAACGTTCCTTTCCATACTTTTTGATAAACATTTTTATAACTAGAACCTGTATTTATCTCATAACAGCCACAGAAACATCTGAACAATAGCTGCCAAAAGAGGAAGATGCTGTGGATCTCCTCTTACAGACTTGAACTCTGGCTTTTCCATAAGAAATTGGATTCTCAATAAGCAATTGAATTTACAATGTCAGACACAGAGGCTTGCATTTCCATTTTGAATTATTTTCTTTTGTAGTTATCAGGAGCAAAACATTTCCTTCCAGTGACTATCTCATACCATAAAAGTTATAGATAACCTTCTGAAGATACAGGAGTGTGTATGGAAGTCACCTCTTCTGTAGGAGCACAAATGGTGCAAGTTCTGTTTCACTGCAAATGCTTTTAGAAGGATGCTCCCACTAAAGGAGGCAATCTTATGTTATCTTTTTCTCAGAAAAATCAATAATGACAAACCAGTTAAGATTTAATTTTTAAATTACACTGAGACTTTTTGGCTCTAAAGGAGTGGATTTAAAATATTTGTATTAATTCAGGCTTATTTTGCTATCTCCTTTTGTTGATATTTCACTGCTTTGTTGCTGCAAAGCAGGGAGCTAGCAGACTTTTCCGGAGAGGTAGATTGTGCAATAAAGATCAATCTCTCTTTAAAGACTGGAAACAGGGTGAAAACTTGAAACCTATAATTTCTTTTGTACAGTTCTGCTTCAGTGAGCAGCTAATACCTGTTAAATAACTTTCAAGAGGATGAGATAATTTCCTACAAATGTCATGTTTGAAAAGGAACATGAAAAGCACAGTGGAACGTGGTTAGACTTTAGACAGCTATAGGAATATCTGCTAGGCTAGATAAGAGCTGTGGACTTCTGCCAAGGTATCCTAACCCAAATTTGCAAAAATACACTTTTTCCCAATATTGGTCCTGTAGATTGCCTGAATTGTATTAACATCAATTCTCTAAATGGTGACAGGAAAAAGATTGTACCAATTATTTCTGTTCTGTAGGAACAGTTGACTCTCTTGCCACAGAAACCTCAGCTTTTTCCACTTGACAAGTGAGGAAGTACAGGTCCTTGACTGTTCCTAATGTCCCAGCTAAACACAAGATACTGTATTGTGAGGAAAAACAGGAATATAAATCCTACTTCTCCACTTTCACTTAATAAGGTTTTGTGCAAGTTCACTTCAGCTAAGTGTTGTCTCTGTAAAGCCGAAGTGAGCAAGCATATTCCATATAAACAATAAAACATTTTTGTTCTCAGCTGTTATTGCATTCACGAGAAAGCATCAATTTATAACAATAATTTTTTTCTATAAAGGAGGAGTAAGCACAAAATATAAACCTCCAAAAGCTCTAACCTCTCCTTCCCCAAAAAGGGGTGAACCAATCTTACTTCTTCCACTTTCTGGGTCTGTTTTAACATTATTTACTGCTGTATTTGGTAACTAGTACAGTTGTGTGCTTCTATAGTAGTACAGTATCTACTAAAACTCTATGCGAAAAAATCCATAAATGACTTAGAACTTAAAGTTCCATCTTGAAAAGCAAAGAGGAAGCCATAATCTGAATGGAAATTTAATGGCATATTTTCCCATTTTTTCTCTTCCTTCAAGGTAGCTTAGGTATTTTATGATACTAAGGATCCTATTGGTACTACTTTTATTTTTTCCTTTAGAGTTTATTGATTTCTTTTTTGCTAAGTTTGTTTGTTTGCTTGTTTTAATTGATCGTACTTTTTACAGCAGAAGCAATTATAATTTCTTCACACTGAGGTACAGGTTTTGGTTGGGTCAGTTTTCTTCACAGTGGCTTGTATGGTTCTATATTTTGGATTGGCGACCAAAACAGTGTTGTTTTGGCTATTGCAGATCAGTGCTTACACAGCAGCAAGGCTTTTTGAGTTCCTTATGCTGTGAGGAGGCTGAGGGGGAAAAACAAACTGTGAGGGGACACAGGTGGAACAGCTGACCCCACCTGGCGAAGGGGACGTTGCATACCATATGGTGTCATGTGCAGTGACAAAAATATTCAAGAAAAGGAGGACAAAGGGGCAACATTCAGAGAGATGCTGTCTTCAAAAGCCACTGATGTGATAGGGTCCTGCTTTCCTGAGGATGGGAAGGCTACCCATGCCCATGGAGAGTGGCAATTGAATTCCTTATTTTGCTTTGCTTGTGTGTCCAATTTATCTATTAAACTCACTGTATCTCAACCCACAAGTTGTCATACTTTTACTCTTCCATTCTCTGCCCCATACCACTGCAGGGGGGTGAGTTGTGTGGGGCTGAGCTGCCACCTGTGGCTCACCCACAACTGGCTATTTAGAAAGAACAGGACTGAACTCACATATAACTGGCAGAGATGAAAGAGTGTTTCATAGAAGCAAAAGTCTTGCCCTTCTTAGAAACCTGTGGTGTCTGAGCTGCAGATGTCACTATGATCCTCTGAAGATTTTATTCCAAGCAAAACTCTGTGGAAGAGCAATTTCCTAGGGCAAATTATGCTGTTGCAGTTCTAATAATTGCAGGGTGCTTAGAGCTTGCCTCTGCAAAACCCTGCCAAATTCTCTAGCCATTTGTGGCATTCTGAGACAACAGAAGAGCTTCTGTTCCTCTCAAAACCTTGGCTGTGCAGCTGGAGGTGAGGGATTATACAGCTGCAGCAATAAGTAGATAAAAAGCTGAATATGACTTCACTGAAACATGACTAAAACAGTGACAGAGGCATTTCACAGGTGGCAAGTGACCCATGCTGTTTTGAAGGCATGACAGTGGAGTTCATTCTGACTTAGCATTCTTGCAAAAGCTGAATGAAAAGGAGAAAATTTCCTTCAAGCAGTTTTGATCTGCTTGAGCAATTCAAGTGACTGAAAGCTCTGTGATGAAAGGTGAAGTTTTCAAAGATGGTTCAAGAAGTTTAGGGACAGATAGAGAAAGTAATGGGTTGATCAGGATGACAGAAGTCATGGAAGGATAGCAGGGCCATCATAAATAGACTAGACCCCTTTTTTGTTTTCTCTCCTTTCCATTGCCCTGTTATGATAAGGTCAATGAAGATTATATACCTACAACTTCCAAACTATTCATATTTTAAAAATGAAGCTATCTCTTTATTAAGATATCTGTCTTACATAGCATCTGGTAGCATCCCAGCACATGCAGACAGACTGATATATTTTTCCACTTCTCTTTTGCAACATGTGCTGTCCTTGCCAAGTTCTTTATGACACCTCTTTACAGTGGATTTTGTTGCTGAAGTGTTTTTGTGAAGCCTATTGACAACTGAGGGGAACAAGAGGAATTTAAAGGTTATTATCTCATCAGTAAAAAGTGCTTTTTTCTTTCCTGGCTACTTTACTGTTACAGCATGGTAGCTATTCAGTTGGTTTTTTAATAATATTTGAGTGTGCAATTCCCTGAATCATTCTCATTTGTACCACTGCTGGCTGCAGAGCAAAAGCTTTTGTTATCAACCTTCCTTTGTCAACTTCCAGTTCCTTTTGTGGTTTATGGTTTCTCCTATATGGATCAAATTGGAGTTTTTTCCTAGGTTCTCTTGGTCTTGTTTGAGTCATTGACCCAAATAGTTTCAGGAATTTATCCACAGCTGCTATCAGGCTACTGGCAGCATGGCCGTGACTCTCTTCCAGTCTGAATTTAGAACACTGCTTATTCTCCATTTACAAATGCCACAGTTCATTCGTTCGTTCGTTCGTTCGTTCGTTCGTTCGTTCGTTCGTTCGTTCCTTCCTTCCTTCCTTCCTTCCTTCCTTCCTTCCTTCCTTCCTTCCTTCCTTCCTTCCTTCCTTCCTTCCTTCC